>ML403917.1:0-25328 GCA_005239525.1 Nicotiana knightiana | reverse complement strand
TCTCTGGGACGGCCGGCTGCTGGCTGGCCTCCACCTCTAGCGGCCTGAGCTCCACCTCTATGATCTCTACCTCCACCTCTATCACCTCTACCCCTACCTCTAGCTGGCTGGGCAGGCTGTGGAACACCTGGTACCTGCACCATAGCACGAGAACCCTGATGGTGCGAGCTACCTAATGCTCGAGGAAAAAATCTGGCAAGGTGACCCAAATCGCCATAAGTGTAACAAGACCTCGGCTGCTGAGGGAACTGAGTCTGACCCTGTCGACCTTAATGACCACCTCGAAAACTCTGATGTGGCGGTGCGCTGATGGGAGCTGGTGGCGCGCTGTAAGGCTGCTGATCAGAATAGTGCGTCTGAAAACCACGACCACCTGAAGTACCATGGGAAACCTGGAGAGCTGACTGGAAGTTGCCTGAAGAATCCTTGCCCCCAAATGAGGCTTCACTGAAACAACCGAAATGACGGGGCCTCTTGTCATCCCCCTAACCACCACCTTGTGACATAATCATCTCAATCCTCCTGGCCACATTGGCCGCATCCTAGAATGATATATCGGTACCTGACTCTCTAGCCATCTGAAGTCTGATAGCCCGGGCCAATCCCTCGATAAACCTCCGAACCCTCTCCCGATCAGTGCGAAGTATCGTAAGAGCATGCCGGGCTAGAGTGATGAAACTGGTCTCGTACTGAGTGACTGACATGGATCCCTGCTGGAGACACTCAAACTACCTCTGAAGGTCCTTTCTCTGAGTAATGGGAAGGAACTTTCCCAAAAATGCCTCTGAGAACTGAGTCCAAGTCAAAGGTGTAGATCCAGCTGGTTTGGCTAAGCAATAGTCTCTCCACCAACTCTTGGCTGCGCCCGATAACCGAAAAGTAGCGAAGTCGACCCCGTTCGACTCCACTATGCCCATATTCCGAAGAACCCCATGGCAGTTGTCCAAATAATCCTGGGGGTCCGCTGATGGTGAACCGGTGTAAGTAGCAGTAAATAACATAGTGACCTGTCTNGGTGTTGCCACAATCATTTAACTCAATAAAATCAGTCAATATTTACTTTCATCATTTGCTACACAGCCTTTAGCACTTTGATACGTTCAATAATGTAAGTAATAGCAACATCAACCAACAATTCAATCACAAAGATTCTCATCATCAAGGATATTCATTCGTAACAACCAAGTAACCATATGAAATCAAGGCCACAAAAGTCTTTATCAAACAGTGAGTCATATATGGTATGCCATCAACATATAGCTCAATTAGTTTATCCACGTTTCCTTTCCATTATTTACTATAAAGCATTTAGCACTTAGATACATTCAACAACTGGATTCGTTATCATTTCTTTAGTTTGGTAGTACATCTTTGCATACCGATGTATTCAACAGTTAACGAGCTTTGCACATGATAGAGTAAGCACAAGGAATCACCCTTTTCACAATCTCATATTGCATGGTGGCATGGAACTCAACTAGGAAAATCATAGAATAGAATCTTACGTCTCAAAACATTAGAACAATCAATTCACATATGCTCAAGCAAGAAACTCATACCAAATTATCGGATACCAACAAGGTGACTCTACAAAGATCAAAGTTAGGCATACATACCTCGAGTTGAAATCCCTCTTTAATATGTATTCTCAACCCACTAGACCTTCTATCGCCTCCAATATAATTTACAAGATGCCATGTTTAGACTTAGAATTAGAAATCATGAACTCATTTGGGCATTTTATCAAACACTATGTGACCCCTTTGATTAATTAATCCCCTTTTTAGTGGAAGGTTACTCTAACTTACACCTCTTTGCTAGATTAGGACAAATCATGAACATACATGCAAGTCTTAGCTTTTATCTACAAGAACCAATTCATGTGTGTTCCATTTTTAACCAAAACCTGAGAATTGAATGGAAATGGGGTGGGGACTTACATCTTATGGTGAAGAAGATGAAGATTACTCGATAATTTTCGANGAGTCTGGGCACCTTCCCCAGCCTGAGAGACGGCTGGTGCTGTTGGAAGAAGACCCGCCTGTGCTACATTCTCCATGAGTCCGACTAGACGGACAAGGGCGTCCTAAAGCACTAGGGTAGCTATGAACCCCTCTGGGACCTGGGCTGGTCCAACTGGGACTGCCAGAACTAGGACCTCCTCGTCAGATTCCAACTAAGGGTCCTCCACTGGGGTTGCTCCTCTAGGCTGAGCCCGGCCCCGGCCCCAGCCTCGTCCTCTAGCACGGTCTCGTCCTCGACCTCTACCCCAAGTAGGAGCTATATCAGGAGTGTCAGGCTGCTGGGCGGAACCAAGGGAAGCATGCGTCCTCTCCATCTGCGAGAGAATATAATAGAAACTCAATCAGTACTCATAATTCATAGCGCACGACAGAGAAGAAAAGAAATATGGAGTCATCCTAACTGTGCAGCATCTGAGGGATAAATACAAACGTCTCCGTACCGATCCCTTAGACTCTACCAAGTTGTCTGTGAGTTGTGAGACCTAAGTAACCTAGTGCTATGATACCAACTTGTCACGCCCCGAACTCCCACCATCGGGCCGCGATGGCGTCTAAAGTTGAACCCGCTAGACAAGCCAATGTGTATGGATAAACTAGAATATTAACATCAATTTAATAGGATAAACTAAACGGTTCACAGTTTAACAGCGGAAACAAATACGGTCTCAAGCTAAATAAGGAGTACATGATACAATGACACGTAAAACATTCCCAAAACCTGAAGTCACAAACTCACGAACTATCTATAAGAGTGCTAAATACAAGTCTGGAAGGAAATACGTGTCTGCCTCAGAAGCTAGAGGAAAAATAAGACAGAATCGAAGACAAAAGGGATGGAAGAAACGCCAAGGTGCACGAACGCCAGCGGGTATACCTTGAAGCCTCTATGATAAGCTGGAAGACACTCCCACTAATGATGTCCTCCGTGTTTGGCTGCGTAATCTGCACAACATAAAGAAGTGCAAGTGTACTATCAGTACAACCGACCCCATGTACTGGTAAGTGCCTAGCCTAACCTCGGCGAAGTAGTGACGAGGCTAGAACCAGACTACCAACTAAACCTGGGAATTCGATTCCGGGCATACGCACAAGTCTCATATTTTCCTACGGACCCTCCGGGACCGTCAAATCATGGGTCCGGATCCGTTTACCCAAAATGTTGACCGAAGTCAAATTTATTCATGTTAATATCAAATCTTAGCATTTTGTTTTCACAAAATTTCATATTTAAGCTGTCCGGCTACGCGCCCGGACTGTGCACACAAATCGAGGCAACTACAAATGAGGTTTTTAAGGCCTCGGGAGTACGGAATGGGGTAATAAAATAGTCATCACACACAGTTACGCATTTCAATATTTTCATCTGTTGCAGCACGCAACCCGATTCCACCGTACAGTCACATCTCACCCTTATTGCCTCTTCACCCTTATTACTTCGTGTTGCGGCGCGCAACCCGATCCCACCGTACAATCACATTTCACCCTTATTACTTCATATTGCAGCGCGCAACCCGATCCCACCGTATAATCACATTTAACAACAACCACCAATAATTAAATCACAAGGATCTTCATCATGAAGAACATAAGTTCATATCAACCAATAACTATGTGAAATCAAGGCACAATGATCCTTACTAATCAGTAATTCATATATGGTGTTGCCACAATCATTTAACTCAATAAAATCAGTCAATATTTACTTTCATCATTTGCTACACAGCCTTTAGCACTTTGATACGTTCAATAATGTAAGTAATAGCAACATCAACCAACAATTCAATCACAAAGATTCTCATCATCAAGGATATTCATTCGTAACAACCAAGTAACCATATGAAATCAAGGCCACAAAAGTCTTTATCAAACAGTGAGTCATATATGGTATGCCATCAACATATAGCTCAATTAGTTTATCCACGTTTCCTTTCCATTATTTACTATAAAGCATTTAGCACTTAGATACATTCAACAACTGGATTCGTTATCATTTCTTTAGTTTGGTAGTACATCTTTGCATACCGATGTATTCAACAGTTAACGAGCTTTGCACATGATAGAGTAAGCACAAGGAATCACCCTTTTCACAATCTCATATTGCATGGTGGCATGGAACTCAACTAGGAAAATCATAGAATAGAATCTTACGTCTCAAAACATTAGAACAATCAATTCACATATGCTCAAGCAAGAAACTCATACCAAATTATCGGATACCAACAAGGTGACTCTACAAAGATCAAAGTTAGGCATACATACCTCGAGTTGAAATCCCTCTTTAATATGTATTCTCAACCCACTAGACCTTCTATCGCCTCCAATATAATTTACAAGATGCCATGTTTAGACTTAGAATTAGAAATCATGAACTCATTTGGGCATTTTATCAAACACTATGTGACCCCTTTGATTAATTAATCCCCTTTTTAGTGGAAGGTTACTCTAACTTACACCTCTTTGCTAGATTAGGACAAATCATGAACATACATGCAAGTCTTAGCTTTTATCTACAAGAACCAATTCATGTGTGTTCCATTTTTAACCAAAACCTGAGAATTGAATGGAAATGGGGTGGGGACTTACATCTTATGGTGAAGAAGATGAAGATTACTCGATAATTTTCGAGCCTGAGTAGAGATGATGGACCAATTTGATGAAGAAGAAGACTTTCTCTCACTAAACTCACTCTCCCTTCTCTCTATATTGTTCAGATACCCATTAAAATGAAAGGGGGTAAGTGTTTTATTAAGCTGGGTCGGGTATAAAAATTAGAAATTAGGAGCCCCGAAGCAGGAAATGCGGTCAGGAATGTGATCGCATTCCTGCTATGCGGTCCGCATTCCTGTCGCATAAATGACCCACAATTGGGCCAAAATAGGAACCGGACTGCCCAGGTATGCGACCACTATGCTGTCCGCATACCTGTTATGAGATCGCATAGTGCGTCGCATAAACTCCTTCGAAAAAATAGAGGTGCAAGGATGCGACAGCTATGCGGTTCGCATTCCCAAAATGCGATCGCATCTTGAGCCGCATAGCTGTCCTCAAATTGGACATCAGGCTGTCCAGGTATGCGAGCACTATGCAGTCCGCATACCTGCTCTGCGATCGCATAGTGCATCGCATATCTGCGCAATTCTGAAAAGTTTTATCTTTTAAGTCCCGGGGTACTTTTTACTCCACAGGGGTCCGTTTTAAGAATTTCTACAGTTATAACCACATGCGAACCCATTTAGGCATTGTTTTTAGACTTGAAATTTTACGAATTTTTACAGTGAATAACTCGTCACATTAACCAATCCTTATTCCTTAGCCGCTTGCTATGTTATCCTTCATATTCTATATTATTTAGACGTAAAGAACGTTGTAACTATTTCGGAATCGCACTTCTATCCTATTTCACATCGTGGCTCATTTTTGAGGATTACATGATTCTATATACTTATAGTTATGTGTTTGTATATATATATAATTCGAATAATAATTGTACATGAAAGAATAAAATTCAACTTTCTATAAATTATTTGTATGGATCATCGTAATATGTCTTATTTGTTGAGGTCAAGATGATTGAATATTGTCTTGAATTTACAATAACAATAAAATTTATACAAATACACATATTTGACTTTATGGAACATAAAAACCTCACCTTTAGAAACAACCCATACTTAATTCATTCCTATCAATCAATAATGGAAGCAAATGTTGGTTCCAGAAAAAGAAGACTTGTTCAATGAGTACATTTATATTATTGTTGAACTTTAATATTTCAATTTATCAGCAAAATCATATCTTCATAGTTTTATTCCCCACCATTTTTAGCTTCTATCATTTCCCATATATTTTCGATATGTTACACACCTTTTATATGTAATCAAATGCTATAAAATTACATAATAGACAATTAACAAGCTAAAGTATGTTGATTGAGAAACAAAAAAGTAATTTTTTTTGTGCAATAAACAATAATTAACTTTTATATGTTGTACTATCAAAGTCTCAGAAATCATTTATCAATAACCTTTTAATTATTATAGTGCTCTTTCCATACAAAAAAAGTAAAATCTTTGATAGCAAGGTAACCAACCGACTCAAAAGGTCAACACTTATTATAGGCCTAAAAATGAAAACACCTTCGTGAGTTGAATTTTTGTATGATCTTTGAACCTTTTCGAATTACGTTTATTTTTATCACCCAGTGAAATGAATATTGTTAATAGGTACCCATTATTTTGCTTGTTTTATTTCGAATGCCGTTTTGACTGAACATGGGATGATTAGGTCTGCAAAGCAAACACAATATAATTTTAATAACACAGTGTATTGTAAGGTATAGCCAGGGCCTTGTTGCCGGCAGGTAACGTTATGTTTCTAGTATTCGTAGAGGCTCCGTAGACACAATGTGGGTAGTTTACATATGTATTTTGGGTAAGTAATGGTACGGTATGGAATCGTGATCCACGTTGGTAAATATTGTATGTATTTTGTAAGTATTTTGTATCATATGTTGGTAATGATAAAAAGGTAGAAATAAAATCAAATCGTAAGTTTATGCTTAAGTCTTAATTACTAGTTCACATGAGTAATGTATACTGATATCACGGGGTAGTACGTGGGATAGGTGAGGCAAATCCAGGTCCGCTTGACTGAGATCATCCGGTTAGGTGTCGGTCTCGTCCCTCAGTTTTGGGGCGTGACAGGGTTGAGTTGGCTTCCTATCGGTTAAAAGGAGAAGCGTATTCGTGGTTTGAGATGTGGGAGGGGTATCGTGGGGAGGGGAGCCCTCCGGCGTAGTGGGATGAGTTTATTGATGCCTTCATGGATCATTTCTTGCCTGCGGAGACTATGGCAGCTCGTGTCGCGGAGTTTGAGGTCCTTAAGCAGGGAAACATAAGTGTGTGGGAGTACCACATGGAGTTCGTGCGCCTGTCCAAATATGCCACCCACATGATGCCGACTATGGAGGCCAGAGTTCGACGGTTTGTTCAGGGCCTTGGTCCCTTGGTTTTTAATGAAGCTGCTACACCTGCCTTGCATTCGGATATGAATTATGGGAAGATAGTGGGATTCGCCCACGCCACAGAGGCTCGGAAGTTGAAGATAAGGTTGGAGAGAGAGAGAGTGGTAGTAGGGCCCGGTCAGCGGGAAACCCTGGGAGCTCAGTTGCAGGTGGGTGATCAGCCCTTGTGAGAGGGTCATCAGGGCCATCCCAGTCCTATGCTCAGTCCTCAGCCAGTGCCCCATCATCAGGGCACAGTTATCAGCAGGGGGGTCTCTTTGGATCAGGTTCAGATAGCAAAAGGTTCCATCAGTTGGGCCATTTAGGTGGGAGGTTCCATCAGTCGGGCCATTTAGGTAGGGGGTTCCAGCAGTAGTGGAGGGCCCCATGCCCTAAGTGTGGGAAACTGAGCCTTGTACTTGGATATACCGGTGTGCTATAGATGCGGAGAGAGAGGCCATATCCAGCGAGACTACCCCGTACCTAGTCAGGGCGTGGGTAGGGGTACTGCTCAGCCATCCAACTCTTCAGCCGCTACATCTTCAGCACGCCCTCCAGCTCCAGCAGGGCGCGGTACAGCTATGGGTGGAGCACGGGGTCGAGGGGGACCCAGTCGGTTCTATGCTTTGAGTGGTCGCCAGAGTGCGGAGGCTTCCCCAGATGTTGTCACAGGTGTTCTGACTGTTCAGTCACATGATGTTTATGCTCTTATTGATCCTAGGTCTTCTTTGTCATATGTTACTCCATTTATTGCTTGAAGTTTTGGGATAGAACCCGAACAGCTTCACAAGTCGTTCTCTCTGTCGACTCCGATTGGTGATTCTATTACGGCCGTGCGAGTCTATAGGAATTGTGTGGTCATGGTGCGTGGTCGAGATACCACGGCCGATCTTATTGAGTTAGAAATGGTATATTTTGATGTAATTATGGGGATGGATTAGCTCTATTCGTGCTTTGCTAAACTCGACTGCCAAACTAGAATTATGAGGCTCGAGTTTCCTAATGAATCAGTTATCCGGTGGGAGGGTAATAATGTTGTGCCAAGAGGTAGATTTATTTCCTACCTTAAAGCCTCAAAGATGATCAGAAAAAGGTGCATCTACCATTTGGTCTGGGTTGCGGACACCATTTTAGAGGTGCCTACTCCCGAATCGGTGCCTGTTGTGAATGAGTTTCTTGAAGTATTTCCGGACGAGCTTCCTGGGATTCCTCCAGATAGAGAGATCGATTTCAAGATTGATGTATTTCCAGATACGCATCCAATATCTAATTCCACCTTACCGAATGGTTCCAGCAGAATTGAGAGAGTTAAAAGAGCAATTGAAAGATCTATTAGAAAAGGGTTTCATACGGCCAAGTGTGTTGCCTTGGGGCACACCGGTTCTTTTTGTCAGGAAGAAAGATGGACCGCTTCGGATGTGTATTGATTATCGGCAGCTCAACAAGGTCACCATCAAAAACAAATACCCATTAGCTCGGATAGATGATTTGTTCGACCATTTGCAAGGTGCTAGGTTATTCTCAAAGATTGATTTGCGGTCCAGGTATCACCAGTTAAAGATCAGGGAGCAGGATATTCCTAAGACTGCCTTCAGGACTTGATATGGGCACTTTGAATTTCTGGTAATGTCCTTTGGGCTAACCAATGGGGAGCAGCTTTTATGGATCTTATGAATCGGGTTTTCAAACCGTTTCTTGACTCCTTTGTGAATGTCTTCATTGACGATATCCTTATTTATTCGCGAAGTCAGGAAGATCATGCTACTCACCTCAGGGAAGTTCTGCAGAATCTTCATCAGCACCAGTTGTATGCAAAGTATTCAAAATGTGAGTTTTGGCTAGAATCAGTCACCTTTTTGGGCCATGTTGTTTCCAGGGAAGGTATTCAGGTTGATCCCCAAAAGATTGCAGCGGTAAAGGATTGGCCTAGGCCAACAACCCCAACAGAGATTCGCAGTTTCTTGGGTTTGGCTGGGTATTATCGGATGTTCATGGAGGGATTATCTACCCTCGCCTCCCCATTGACTAAGCTGATGCAGAAGGCGATTAAGTTCTAGTGATCTGATGCTTGTGAAAAGAGTTTTCAGGAATTGAAATTGAGATTGACTACGACGCCGGTGTTGACCTTGCCAGAGGGTACAGAGGGACTTTTGGTTTATTGTGATGCTTCAAGGGTTGGTTTGTGGTGTGTGTTGGTTCAATGCGGGAAGGTTATAGCGTATGCTTCTAGGAAACTCAAGAATCACGAGAAGAATTATCCGACGCATGATTTGGAGCTCACAGCGGTTTTGTTTGCATTAAAGATCTGGCGGCATTATCTTTATGGGGTCCATGTGGACGTGTTCACAGACCACAAGAGTTTTCAATATTTATTCAAACAAAAGGAGTTGAACTTGAGGCAGCGGAGGTGGTTAGAATTGCTCAAGAATTATGATATGAACATTTGTACCATCCAGGAAAGGTGAATATGGTAGCCGACCTTAGTCGGAAATCCATGGGTAGCTTGACTCATTTGGGAGCAGGTCAAAGGCCTTTGGCTCGGGAGGTTTATCAGTTGGCTAGTCTGGGGGTATGTCTTTCGGCCTCAGATGAAGGGAATGTCGTGGTGCGTAACGGAGCGGAATCTTCACTTGTAACAGAAATCAAGGAAAAGCAATTCAGAGATCCAACATTGGTACAGTTGAGAGAGGCAATTATGAATCATAAGACTACAGCATTTTCACTCGGCCATGATGACGGTGTTTTGCGGTGCCAAGGGAGACTATGTGTTCCGGACGTGGATGATCTTTGGGAAAGGGTAATGGCAGAGGCTCACAACTCCAGGTATTCAGTACACCCAGATTTGACGATGATGTATCATGATCTCAAGGAGATTTATTGGTGGAACGGTATGAAAAGGGGTGTGGCGGAACTTGTGGCTAGATGTCCGAATTGTCAGCAAGTGAAGGCCGAGCATCAGAGGCCCAGTGGGTTGACGCAGCTTATGGAAATACCAATGTTGAAATGGGAGATGATCAATATGGACTTTGTGGTGGGGTTACCTCGCACTCCATGTTGGTTCGACTCAGTTTGGGTAATAGTGGATCGTCTCACGAAGCCGGCGCATTTCTTGCCATTCAAGTCCACCGACACTACAGAACAGTACGCTCAGTTATGTATCANTCTATTATCTCGGATCGAGGGGCCCAGTTCACAGCTAACTTTTGGAAGAAATTTCAGCAAGGTTTGGGTACGCAGGTAAATCTCAGCACAACATTCCACCCATAGACTGATGGGCAGGCAGAGCGGACCATTCAGACGCTTGAAAATATGTTATGGGCTTGTGTATTAGATTTCAAGGGTATCTGGGATGATCACTTGCCGCTTATAGAATTTGCTTATAATAACAGTTTCCATGCTAGTATTCAGATGGCCCCATTTGAGGCATTGTACGGAAGGAGTTGTAGGTCTCTGATTGGATATTCGAGGTTGGCGAGGCGGAACTGCTAGGACCGGATCTTGTGCACCAAGCTATGGAAAAAGTTAAAGTCATTCAGGAAAGGATGAAGACTGCTCAGAGTCGTTAGAAATCCTATGCGGACGTTCGTCAAACAGATTTGGAGTTTCAAGTAGATGATTGGGTATTCTTGAAGGTGTCTCCCATGAAGGGAGTGATGCGGTTTGGGAAGAAAGGAAATTGAACCCAAGGTATGTCGGGCCATATAGGATTGCTCAAATGATAGGACAGGTGGCTTATATGCTGGAATTGCCCCCTGATATGTCATTAGTGCACCCGGTGTTTCATGTGTCCATGTTGAAGAAGGTGATTGGGGATCCATCCACCATTGTGCCGGTTGAGATGGTTGAAATTAATGAAGGATTGTCATATGAAGAGGTTCCATTTGATGTTCTTGATAGGCAAGTCCGTAGATTGAGGAACAAAGAGATTGCTTCTGTTAAAGTATTATGGCGGAGTCAACAAGTCGAAGAAGCCACATGGGAAGCGGAAAATGAAATGAAAGAGAAATACCCCCACTTGTTTGAATAAGTCCGGTAGTGGTTTTGGAAGTTTTCATTCCTAAGCAATTATATATTGTGTTAAATTTTGTGCAAGAACACTCCACTCCCCTAATTACCCTACTATTGTGACTTCTCAAACTTTGTGCCATAAATGTATAGGTTGTTGTGATTAGTTGGATTATGTGCAACTCATTGAAATAGCTTAATTATGTGCAACTCATTGTAATAGTTGATTTATGTGCAAATTTATGGAATTAACCGAGCTATGCGAGGCTTGTGGAAGTAATTGAATTACATGTAGCTCGTTGAAATGACCGAATTATGTGCAATTTGATAGAGTAACTGGTAATGTGTGTGGAATTGGTTAAACATGTGTTTCGGGGTCTCTCTCACAGGTAGATATGCCTAATTACAAAGGAAACTCTGGTGAAATTTTCAAGAAATATCGGAGTTAGTAAAAATTTGGGGGTAGGCTTATTTTGTGTTTTTCCTACTCTAGTGATCCTTATTCGAGGAAGAATGATTCTAAGTGGGGAAGAATGTAAAGACCCGTAAAATTTCATGGCTAAAAATAATGCCCAAATAGGTCCGCATATTGTTATAACTATAGAAATTCTTAAAATGGACCCTTTTTGAGTAAAAAGTACCCCGAGACTTAAAGGATAAAATTTTCCAGATTTGCGCAGGTATGCAGTCCACTATGCGATCGCAGATTAGGTATGTGGACCGCATAGTGGTCGCATACCTGGACAGTTTGCTGTCCATTTTGAGGACATATATGCGGCCTAGATTGCGATCGCATTTGACGAATGCGAGCCGCATAGTTGTCGCATTCTTGCACCTTGATTTTTGCGTAGGAAGTTCTGCGACGCACTACGCAATCGCATAATAGGTATGCGGACCGCATAGTGGTCGCATACCTGGGAAATCTACTTTTCTTTTTGGCCTATTTAAGGGCCAATTATGCGACAGAAATGCGGACCGCATAGTAGGAATGCGATCGCATTCCTGACTGCATTTCTTCTTCTACTGTTAAATTTCTAATTTTATACCCGACCCCCAGTTCATTAAAACACCTACCCCTTTCATTTTAAGCTCATTTTCTGATAAATAAGAGAGAGGAGAGAGTGGGTTTTAGAGAAAGAGAGTCCCAACTTCATCAAATTTGTTCCTCCATCACTACTCAGGCCTGGAATTGATCAAGTAGGACACCATTTTCTTCATTACAAGAGGTAAGCTTCCACCTCATCAACCTTAATTTCCAGATTTTTATTAAAATGAAACATGTTTAGGTGAGTTCATGAAGATAGAGGTAGGAGTATTGCATGCACGTAACCAACTAGTCATAATCTAGTAAAAGGAAATGGGTTAGAGTAATCCTTCATAAAAAGTGGCCATTTAATCTAAAGGAACACCTAGTGTTTGATAGAATGCTCAAGTGAGTTCAATACATGATCATTATTCCTAATTATAAGTTAAATTATGCCACATTGTGAACTAGATTGAAGGTGCTAGAAGGTCCGGTGAATTGTGGTAGAAAACTAAAGGAAAATTCTGATTCAAGGTATGTATGGCTAACTTTAATCCTTGTATATTTACCTTGTTGGTGTCCGAGCACACTGTATGAAATTCTTTCTTGAGCATATGTGAATTGATTGTCCTGTTGTGTCGAGTGTAAGATTTCATTCTCTGATTTTCTTAGTCGATTACCATGCTAATTGCGATTGTGAATGGTGATTCTTTGTGCTTATCCTACCATGTGTAAGGTTCGTTAAACGTTTGAATATGTCAATATGGCAGCATGTGCTACTAAATGAAAAATTTTTAACGTACCCTAATGTGGGAAGGTATCTAATTGCTAAGGACCGAGTGTGGAAAATTATGAAAAGAAACTGTGGATTGATTTAATTGAGTTAAATAATGATGGCAACACCATATGTGAATTACTGTTTGGTAAGGATTATTGTGCCTTGACTTCATACAGTTGTTGGTTGTTATGAACTTATGTTCTTGATGATGAAGACCCCTTGTGATATAATTGTTGGTTATTGTTGCTATGAAATGTGAATGTACGGTGGGATCGGGTTGTGCGCCGCAACACGAAGTAATAACGGTGGAGAGGTAAGAAGGGTGAAGTGTGATTGTACTGTGGGATCGGGTTACGCGTCGCAACACGAACTAATAAGGGTGGAGAGGTAATAAGGGCGAAATGTGAATGTACGGTGGAATCGGGTTACGCGCCGCAACAGATGAATAATTGAAATGAGTAACGGTGGAAATCTTCATTTGTAACTATCTGTATATCTGTGTGATACTTGTGTGGTTATCTTGACTGTCTTCCAATTGTGTACTGTTTGACTCTACTTGGAATAAACTTCGTTCATACATACTAGTACTATTCAACGGTACTAACGTCACATTTTGCCGGGGTCGCTACATCTTTTATATGGATATGGGTGTTTCAACAGGTAGATCAGACCGCCGATAGTGGTGTTTCCCCTTCATACTTTCAACACTTCCTCTCGGGGCCGTGTGGAGTCTATATCACCTCTTTTGTATATGTTATGTCTTTTAAGGTATAGCTGGGGCCTTGTTGCCGGCAAGTATTGTGTAGACCCTTAGTACTCTTAGAGGCTCCGTAGACATGATGTGGGTTGTAGATATATGTATTTTGGCAGTAAATGTGTTTACTAGAAATCGGGGTCCGAATCGGAGTTATTGTATGTTTAGTGATTTTTAAATGTTGAAATAATAACGGATGAAATGAACTCAAGTAGTAGATTCATGTTTAAACTCTAAATTTCTAATTCATGTGGAATAAGGTATATTGTAAACAAGGGGTAACGCGTTGGGCAGGAAAGGCAATCCAGGTCCGCTTGACCGGGATAATCCGATTGGGCGCCGGTCTCGTCCCTCGATTTTGGGGCGTGACAGGAAAGGTTTGTAATGAGGTGGCCAAAGAAAAGGTTAAAGGCTCAAATGGGGTAACTAGTGATAATGTCTATACAATGGGTAGCTTGAAAGGCTAACTGGGTTTTCAAATAACACAAAGATTGCCTAAGGTCATTTCTACGACCAAATGTACTTATCATTAGCATCGAAGGACCAACCGGGCAAGTTCTAGATGACAGAAGTAAACACAAGAATTATTTACACAAAACTAACACACATGGCACATGAACTGTTTGACTCAACATAGTTTTAGCTTTCGAGTCAACACTTGTCAACTCGGAGCTTTCATCATATTACATGCATAATTCTAAGTAAACATAGAGTCAAAGAGCGAGCCTCAAGTTCACACAGATGATTAACCATAAAAAATTTTGTTTTTATATATCAACAAAAGGGTACAGGTTATTTACAGACATACATGCTTGAAACTAGACAACTACACCAAACCAGTCAAAATGTTTCGTCCTACTGCCATGGTTCTAATATTACAACCTTGGAAAAGAACCCAGCAAAGAAAAACCAAGGGGACTTCATCGCTAATTACTAAAGATGTACATGCATAAACTATCTACTTGTTTTTGGTTTTTTTTTATATACAAAGATAACATATCTACAAAGACAACACAAGTATATACAAGAGTTAACGAGAAATTTGCTTATATAACACAAAAACATGTACAAGAGTTCAAGGAGTACAAAAATCTATACACAAGGCTATCACACCCCCAACTAAAAGTCATGCATTGTCCCTAATGCATAAGAGATGTAAAAATAGAGTTGAGGGGCTCCCTGAGGCGCACTAAGCACTATGGGAGTCGGAAGCCGACTGGATTATGGTGGGGTCACCCTTTGATGCCGGAGCTGGGGCTGATGAGATCTTAGCCTGAGGGGTGACCTCCACTGATGGAGGAGGGATCTCCAACTGGAACTGGTGCCTGTGAGCTACTATTCTCGCCTACTGATGGCGGAATGGTTGATGATTTGGCTTGGGTGACCATGTCTGCTAGAGAATGTGCTATCGTCGTCTGAACAACTACTTCTTCTTCCTCCTCTGCAGCTATAGGGACAGCAACCTGCTTGCCTTTCTCCTGAGGACCCTCATCCTCCTCGGACCATGACTCCTCATCAGTCTCCTCCTCATCTGTATCCCCAGCCTCGGACTCTGCAGAGTGTCCAAAATCTTCCCCAGAAGGGATGTCAATGTGTGCAGGGGGAGCTGGAGTTAGGGAAACCCCGACAGTCTGTGGCTCAGGAGTTGTCATCAATGTGGAAAAGTCAAGGTCTAACCCAGCGGACGTGCCCGCTCCCTACTCTCGTTCCTTTGGCATGAAGAAGGATAGATCAAACTCCAGATTTTGCATTTTGTGGAGCTCAGGCTTCAGTGTGTCAACCTCGTCACGGATCTTGGGCAGGCCTCCAATCTCACCCCGCTCTACCTTCTCAAGCCTTACCTCAATCCACTTGAGGCGATCCTCATAAGATGAATGTTGCTGTTGGAGTGCTTTCACTGAGGACTGGATAGGAGTAAGGGCCTGCCTGATCAAAGTGGGGAGGTTCTTCAGAAGCCGGTCTACCTTAGCATTTGCATGCTGAGCTAAGAGACCTAGCCTCGAAAGGGCTGGCAGTGCGGCAGAAGGCTAGGCAATATTGGTCTGAGAGGTGGGCTGTGGAGTGGCAGTGGATGCCACTGTGGCCGGAGGAGAAATAGGTGTCTGGGAGTCTGAGATATCTGTATCAGCAGGAATTTGGATCTGAACCTATGGAGGAGCAGCAGCTACCTGTGGCACCGCGTCACTGATGCGCGTGATATCAATATCCTTTAGTGCTTTCCCCATCTTGTCATAGTGTGGCATATAAGGGACTTCCACACCCTTACAGAGGGTTGTGATCAAGCATGGGAATGGAAGTTACATGGCTGTCTGGTTGGCTCGGACCCCTAACTCTCGGAAGATAATGTCACCCACATCAATCTTGATCCTGGTATAATGCATGCAATGAGAAGAGCTTTCTCAATGCTTATGCCAGTCTCATTCCGGGACGGTATCAAGCGAGAGGTAACAAAGTTGAGCCAGAATCTCCCCTCTCGTGTGAGATCTTCCTTGAATATTTTATGCATAGGGTCAATCCAAGCGGGGGTCCCCTTTGCGATCACTGAGGCAATCCAGGCACGCTCACTATCTTTGTTGGCCCATTTGACCTCATACTCATCTGTGCCCGGACTCCAGCTTCTAAAATATAGATCATTTATCGTGCCCTTGTCACAAAGCACCGACTTCCCCCAAACCATGACCAACTCACAAAAGACTTTGTTGCATTTGTGATGAGCTGTTCTGGAGGCCCCGTAGGATGCATAGAACATTCGCACCAGCATTTCATTGAAATCATCAGGCACCTCAGTGAAGCATTCCCAGTTTCTAGCTTTGATGTTCTCCAGTATGAGAGGGTACTGCTCCTATAGTCCGTTCAGACTCAACTGTTTCTCTTCAAGGATTTTCTATTTTGTGAGCCCTTCTTTATACAGACTCCTAAAGCATGTGACCTCAAAACGGAGCTGGAAATCATATCCTCTTTTTTAAACGGAGCTGGAAATCATCTCCTCTTTTTCTTCTTGCCTCAGCCTGTAGGTCGATTGAGGGCAAGGTCTCCTCCTTATCAGACTGGGAGGGATGTTCAGCAATAGGTTGGGATGGTTCTTGTTGTGAACGTTTGGCTTGTTGTGCTTGATGGCCAGAGGAGGCCATTTTTTAGCAACAATAGATTTCTTGGGAGCCATATCTGTAAAGAAACGAAGTGTGAGCGACATAGCAGACATCAAAAGAAAATGTTACAAACAAAGTCAAATATGCGACAGGTTATGCGGTCGCATAACCACTATGCGGACCGCAAACCTGTCGCAAAATGCCTGACTACTGAAAGGAATCAATTATGCGATGGGTTATGCGATTGCATATCCATTATGAAATTCGCATAACCATCACAAAACTGTACACTTGTAAAGGTCATCACACTATGCGATCGCAAAACCCACCGCAGAGATGGATATGCGATCGCAGATCAGCCGCAAACAACATGTTATATCTGGCCACAGGCTGTCTGGGTATGCGGTGGCTTTGCGGTCTGCATATCGCTTATTCGATCGCAAAGCCTCCGAATTTTTTCATCTTCCTCAAGTCACCTAGGGTTTCATATGCGGCAATGATGCGGACGGCAAATCGACTATGTGGCCCGCAAAAGTCATCGTCCTCAAGGTTTTACCTCTACCATCTACAATGGTGACCCTAATTTCACTACACAACAAGCCCATACTTAACTAATTATGAAAGAACCCCCCATTACGAGCAGATAACCAAAAGAACGAGGAGGAAGAAAGAACAAACACAAAAGAAAACAAACAAACAAAACAGGATAACACACAACAAAATTAAAACTAAAAATTTACAGAGATGAAGTTGGGAAGGAAGAACATACCAGAACTGGATGAACGAGAAACAATCAAGGAGATGAATTCAACAATTGTAATCTTTGTTCACTCTTTTAATTTAAAACTAGTCGTTTTCCATTCTTCTTTTTCTTTTTGTTTTGTTTTTGTTTTGTTTAAGTGCGAAATGTTTGTGTTTGAGTGCTGGTGTGCAGATGATAGGGGTTGTGCAAATGGGGTAGGGCTACTTACCTGTGAAAATGCAATGGGTAAGTTACCGCATAACACATTATGCGACCGCATAAGTGTTATGTGGTGGTTTCAACTCAGGTTGCTCATCTCCACAATGCAGTGCACTTGTGCGATCGCATAACAGGTATGCGGTCCGCAAAGTGCACGTCCTCGCCCCATTTCAGCCACCAATTTTTTTGCTAAACAAACTGCCCAGGTCTGCGACCACTATGCGGTCCGCATAGTCAAAATGCGACTGTATTTTTGTAGCAAACTTCCCATAATGACTTTTCTTCCCTTTCACTCGCAATTTTACCCTGTTTTATGACCTTTTTGAATCACCTGCACTCTAACACACTTTAAATTGCTCAATTTAATCCATCTAACTAAAGTTAAAATTTAAAGGACAAAAAACAGATGTTACCACACATGGGTTGCCTCCCATGAAACGCTTGATTTAACGTCACGGCACGATGAAGTTGGCCTTTCTTTGGGTTCACTCATTGGTCGGGCATGGACTATCTTTGAGAGCCAACTGTTCCACTAAGTGTTTTTCTCCATTTGTGCCCAACTAGTGCTTGACTCGCTGGACATTGACTTTGAAGGTTCTGATCCCATCCTCTGATTCTAATTCCACAGCTCCAAAAGGGGATACATCTACCACCTTGAACGGGCCGGACCACTTCGATTTGAGCTTACCCAGAAACAATTTGAGCCTTGAGTTGAAGAGAAAAACCAAGTCACCCCCTGACTTGGACTCCCTTTTCAAGATCTTTTTGTCGTGGACGAACTTTATCCTTTCTTTGTACACAGATGCACTTTCATATGCATGGAAACGAAATTCCTCCATTTCATTGAGTTGTGTTAACCTCAAATTTGCAGCTTCAGCCCAGTCTAAGTTCAACCTTTTTAAAGCCCACATGGCTTTGTGCTCCAGTTCTACGGGTAGATGACAGGCCTTGTCGAAGACTAACTGGTAAGGAGAAGTGCCAATAGGGGTTTTGTACACCGTGCGGTATGCCCACAATGCGTCATCTAGCTTCCTTGACCAATAGGTCCTGTTAGCATTAACAGTCTTTGCTAGAATATTCTTTATCTCCCGGTTGGAAACTTCAACTTGGCCACTTGATTGGGGATGATAAGGTGTGGACACCTTATGCTTGACGCCATATTTAGTAGCCCCGTGAAAGCCTTGTTAAAGAAGTGAGACCCACTATCACTAAGAATGGCTCTAGGAGTGCCAAACCGCGTGAATATATTTTTTTTTTAAGAATGCGGTCACACTCCTTGCCTCATTGTTTGGTAAGGCAATTGCTTCAATCAATTTGTACACATAGTCCACAGTCACCAAGATGTATTTCATACCACATGAGCTTACAAAGGGGCCCATAAAGTCAATTCCCACACATCAAAGATCTCGACCTCCATCACAAAGTGCATTGGCATTTCATGACTCTTAGAGATTGATCCTTGCCTCTGACATTGGTCACAAGCCTTGACCATTTGATTGGCATCATGATAAATCGACGGCCAATAATAGCCACATTCAAGTACCTTCACCGTCATTCGATTACCCCCATGATGACCCTTAACCGGTGAGTCATGGAATGCCTTTAGAATTGGCATCATCTCTTCTTCTGGAACACACCTCCTAATGATGTTATTAGCACAAATTCGGAACAAGAATGGTTCTTCCCCGTAATATTGCTGACACTCTCTCAAAAAATTCTTCTTCTAGTAAGCTTCCAATCCATCCAGAATAAGGTCACTAACCAAGTAGTTAGCAATATCAGCATACCAAGGAGTAGATGAAGAAGACAATGCCAAAATATGCTCATCAGGAAGGCATCATTGATATCAAGATTTCCTTTGGTCCCCCGTCTTCTTCAATCCTAGGGAGATGATCCGCCACTTGGTTTTCAAGTTCCCTTTCAGTCCTTGACCTCAAAGTAAAATTCCTGCAATAAGAGGACCCACCGGATTAACATTGGTTCGGAATATTTCTTCGCCATGAGATAGCGAAGAGTGGCATGATTGGTGTAGACCACCACCTTAGACCCCAACAAATAAGCTCAAAATTTTTCAAAGGCATATACAATGGCAAGAAGATCTTGCTCTGTCATAGTATAGTTCACTTGCGCACCATTGAGTGTCTTGCTTGCATAATAAATGGGATGGACAACCTTGTTATATCGTTGACCCAGAACTTCTCCAATAGCTACACCACTGGCGTAACACATGAGCTCAAATGGAAGAGACCAATCCGGTGTGACAATAATGAGTGTCGTGCTGAGCTTCTCTTTTAGCTCCTCAATTGCCTTAAGGCACTTTTCATCAAACACAAACTTGGCGTCTTTTTCAAGGAGCTTGCACATAGGATTTGAAATTTTGGATAAGTCCTTGATAAAACGGCGATAGAATCCGGCATGCCCTAAAAAGCCTCGGACACCTTTTACCGATGTTGGTGGAGGAAGTTTGGAGATGATTTCAATTTTTTCTCGATCAACCTCTATGCCATGTTTTGAAATTTTGTGCCCCAAAACAATGCCTTCGTCCACCATGAAGTGGCATTTCTCCCAGTTAAGCACAAGGTTGGTCTCGTCACATCTCTTGAGCACTTGTCTAAGATTGTCAAGACAATGCTCAAAAGAATCACCTACCACCAAAAAGTCATCCATGAAAACCTCTAGGAAATCCTCCACCGTGTCTAAGAAGATGGACATCATGCATCTTTGAAAGGTAGACGGAGTGTTGCATAAACCAAACGGCATCCGGCTAAAGGCAAAAGTTCCATAAGGGAAAGTGAATGTTGTCTTTTCTTGGTCCTCCAATGCTATATTGATTTGGTTGTAACCGGAATACCCATCAAGCAAGAAATAGAATGATCTTCCCGCTAGCCGATCAAGCATTTGATCAATAAAAGGCATAGGGAAATTATCTTTGCACGTGGCACTGTTGAGCTTCCGATAGTCCATGCATACTCTCCACCCGGTGACCGTCCGTGTTGGAATAAGCTCATTCTTTTCATTGTGAATTAATTCCATGCCTCCAAAATTTGATACGCTCAAATCACACTTTAAAATAGTGTAAGCGATCAATGTCAAATATAGTAACCCAACTAGGTTGGGGTCGAATCCCACAGAGAACAATATGTAGGCGATTAGGAATGTAAGAGAATTATCACTTATTGCGCAATGCCAAACACTTAGATTTTGGTTTTGAAAATATTTATATCTAAATGCAAAAATGTAAACTAACCTAGAAAGCAAGTAAAATGATCAATGGCAACAAGTATGGATGCATCGGGAATTACACTCAAGTAACGATCCAATATATTTCACGATTTTACAAATATGAGCGAGTTTATATTAATTAGCCACGGATAATAATTCTTAATTATCTTCTTCCAAAGACTAACAAGACTTCCTAATTGAATTATCCCTAACCCAATTAAGAGATTAAGCACACCCGGATATGGCTACAAGTAGTTCAATCCTATTCCTAGGTAGAATCTATGAAATGAGGGTTAAAACCTCAAGTTCTTGTTAATTAATCTTTCCTAACCCCAAATTATCTTTTCCAAAATTTATTCGGAGTTAATGGGATAGTCCTAATGTTAGATAATCCCTTTGAAAACATTAAAGAACAAGAATAATTAAAGAAACAACAACTCACTTCATAAAAGAATAAAAAACATTCAATACAGAAGCACAACAAGGTATTTAATCCACACTTTAAACATGAATATTTCCATAAACAAGATTTAGTGTTGGAAATAAATACTACACACTTAAATATTCAATACAAAGCAAGGAAATAAAAAAAATAAACATAAATGGGTAAGAAATACTTAACCACAAGCTTGAAATCTTCAAAACCCAAGTGTGTGTGCAAACCCTAGCTTCAAAACTTGTTCTCCTCTTGTGTCGATGGATTCAATCTCCTTTGGTATTCAACACTCAGCTTGCTTCCTTCCTCCAATTGGATTTTATGCTCACAAATTCCGGCGGGAATCCCTCGGATGTCCGCTATTGTCCATCCAATTTCTTGTCGGTGTTCCCGCAAGACATTCAACAATTTACCTACCTGCACATCATCCAACAAAGAGGAAACGATTACGGCTAAAGTATCATTAGAGCCAAGAAATTTATACCTCAAATGTGACGGAAGTGGCTTGAGCTCAAGTTGTGGTGGCTCAATGATGGAAGGCTTTGTGGGAGGAGTGGCTCTATCCTCTAAGTCAAGAGAGAGCTTCTTCGGTGCATAAGAGTAGGACCCACGTCCTTCCAATGCATTCACGGCTTCTACATACCCCTCCATGTCTTCACCATCAAAATTTACCAAGATTTCCGCCAAGGCCTCACCAAGGCACTCTTCCTCCATCTTCATGTCACTAGCATCCTCGACCTCATCAACAACATCTATTACCGAGATCCCTTCATATGCATTCGGCAACTTCAAACCCTTACTAGCTTGGAAAGTGACTTCCTCATCATTCACTCAGAATTTGATTTCATTTCGTTCCGAGTCCATCAAATCTTTTCACGTAGCAAGGAATGGTCTTTCCAATATGATAGGAATTTCCTTGTCAACCGCACAATCAAGGATAACAAAGTCGGCCGGGAGAAGGAACTTCCCCACTTTCACTAAGACATCATCAACAATACCCACGGGTCTCTTGATTGAACGGTCGGCCATTTGAATCTCATACTTGTAGGTCTTCGCAACCCAATCCCTCTTGCTTGTAAATAGAAAGAGGCATCAAATTTATGCTAGCACCATTATCATAAAGTTCCCTTGAAAAATCTCTCAACCCGATAATACATGTGATGGTGAATTCTCCCGGGTCTTCCTTCTTCTCAACAGTTGTCGTAGAAATAATAGAACTAACCCGGTAAGTCATACTCACCATTTCAATCTTGGTAGATCTTCTTGGTCATCAAGTCCTTTAAGTATTTGGCAAATCCCGGCATCTCTTGGAAAGCCTCCAAGAAAGGGATGTTTACTGACAATTGCTTCGAAATATCATAGAACTTCTCGAACTTGCCATCATCTACCCTTCTTGCAAGCCTTTGAGGGAATGGATCGGAGGAGTAGGTCAAGGAATAGGTGGAGGAGATTTTAGGGTCTCCTTCACCTTTTCCTTAACCTCTTCATGCTTTGATTTTTGTATTTTCACCTCTTGGGAGGGCTTCTCACTTTCAACAACAACCGGCACTTCGATTTGTGCCTCAACTTCTTGCTCAAGATCATCTACCTCAACTACTTGTTCTTTCATCTTGAAGGACTTTCCCTCTTCTAGTAGTAATAGCCATGCAATGAGAAGATGGACCGCTCACATTCCCCTTTGGGTTGACAATTGTATCACTTGGAAGAGTACTTTTGAGCTTGGGATTTTGTTCTCTTGACAAGTCTTGCATTTGCATCTCAAGCTTTTGTATAGAGGCGGTATGTGACCCCACGATTTCGGACATGTTCTTCATTGTAGCTTCACATCTCTCTTGATTTTGCAAGATCTTTTCAAGCATCCCTTCCAACTTGGATTCATTTGAAGGACCCTCCTTGTAATATTTCCCCTTAAGTGGAACATAGAGGTTGGAACTCCGGTTGGCATAATTGCTATTGTTGCTGTTCCAATTACCTTGACTCGACCCACCTTGGTCATTGCGCCAATTTTGTTGGCCTTGCCTTTGCGGGTTTGTCCTCCATTGGTTTTGTTGGCGATACCCTCCTTGAGAATTATGAACATAGTTTGCTTCTTCAAACTCTTGATTTCCCGTTGGTTGCTTGTCTTCCACAACATTTACCTTCTTCGTTTGACTCTCCGTGAACATCTTTGTCAACACATCAATGTTTTTGGAAAGACCGGCAATCAATTGGTCTCTCTCTTGATTTTCTTTGATCATTTTGGTAAGAGAGGGAGTACCATAGGAAAATCCAGCACTAGCATCTTCAGAGTGCCATGCTTGATTATGTTTGGCCATTTTGTCTAGGATATTTGTAATCCTAGGAAATGATTTATCCATGAAAGATCCGTTTGCTGCGTTTTTGGCTATGGATTGGGATAATGGATCTAATCCCATGTAAAAATTTTCCATCAAAATTTTCTCCGGAAAACCATGGTTCGGTGACCTCACCAAGTACAACTTGAATCGATCCCACGCTTCATGTAAATGTTCTCCTGGTAGTTGCTTGAAGAAGAAGATTTTATCTCTAAGCTCGGACTTCTTGCTTTATGGGAACAACTTGGACAAGAATGCACGGACAAGTTCGGTCCAAGATGTGATATATTTAGGAGGTAGATTTTGAATCCACTTTATCGCCTCTTCGGTCAATGAATATTTGAACACCCGCAATCTCAAAGCATCATCTGTCACATTTTCTTGTTTGTGCATGGCGCACACACCCAAGAAATTCCTAAGGTGTTGCGTTGGGTCATCATCTGTAGAGTTCCTGAATAATCCTTCCGCCTTAAGCATTAGGATTAACTCGTGTTCTACTTTGAATGTGGCAACTTCAACCCGTAGAGGGAGAATAGCGTTGGTGTCATCAATGTATTCCTCAATGTCCTCAAATTCATTCTCCTCTTCATCATATTCGACATCGGCCATTTTTCACCTGACACACCAAGCAAAGCAAGCAAAGTGTGATAGAATAGAAAAGATGTAAAGTAAAGTGCACACTATTTAGTAATTTCAAAAGTGTATTTCCCGGCAATGGCGCCAAAACTTGATACGGTCAAATTACACCTTAAAATAGTGTAAAGCGATCGATGTAAAATATAGTAACCCAACGAGAGTTCGGGTCGAATCCCACAGGGAATAGGCGTGAAAAGTTTACTTGAGTAGTGTGAATCTTAACTTAAGTCGTATTTCTATTCTGTTAGAGTAACAAGAGTATGGTAATAGATTGGATTGTAATTTTGTGAAATAGTAACAAGTATGATTAAATAAGGTTGTAATTAATTTGATTATCTAAACCAAGGTTGTGTCCCCTTCAATGAAATGTGATGCTATCAGTATCAATATGATATATTTCTAATGGAAGGTCCTGTTGATATGCAAATGATTTCTAAATGACTACCCAATATTTTTCAATAGTTGGGTAGTATTTCTCTTTATGATTTTTGATGCGTGGCTATAATTCATGGTTTAAAGCATTATGTGCCTTGCATTTATGTGCGTTAATGATAAAAATGCACGTCGTATGTGCATAATGGAGTCTATTTCATGTGTAGGTGAATTGGAGATGGAAGCCGAGCTAAATGGATGCATAAACGTCAAAAATACGCTCAAGAGTCAAAAAGGAGTGAACCGGGCTACAGCCGGGCGTTTTAGCCATAAAGCCTGGTCATACCAGGCTAGAGCTGGGTGTTTGGGCAATAAAGCCCGGTAGGACCAGGAGTTTGGGGGCGTTAGAGCCCTAACGCCAGGCCTGGCCAGGCTTTATCCGCGTGTTTGGGCCATAAATCCTGGTCCCTAGTCCGGTCCAATCCGAGTTTTGAAGGTTTTAATTGTTTCCCGGTTTGAATAGAAGTCTCCTACACGTTTAGGGTTTGTCCCAAACATATAAATAGACCCAAAAACACAACTTCAAGGGGGATTTTTCATGTGAGGGATTGACGTGGAGGAACACACATCACGCTTGAAGGAGGCTTCTACCTAGTTTTTCTTCTATTCTCTTCCTTTAATTTCATAGTTTA
>ML403916.1:0-23205 GCA_005239525.1 Nicotiana knightiana | reverse complement strand
ATATATATATATATAGGATCGGGCTGCACGCCGCAACGAGATATGCTGGATCGGGCTGCACGACGCAGCGAGACATATGGATCGGGATGCACGCCGCAACGATATTGGGTCGGGCTGCACGTTGCATCGATATAGCGCTTGGGCTGTAGGAGCCCCTCCGGAGTCTGTACACCCCCAGTGAGCGCAGATACCTACTGAGTGCGAGTGCCGTGTGCCGAGTGCTGAGTGACGAGTGATTGGGAGGCACGAGTGGCTGTGAGGTTGCCCAAGGGGCTGATTACGAGTGATTCTGAGGCATGCTGAGGGACTGATTCTGAGTGATGTTATGCCCGAGGGGCGGTTTATTATTCATGTTTTTGCCCGAGTGGCTACTTATGATTCGTATCATTTTACACTAAAATTCTTGGACATTTTATTGAAACTGTTGGAAATTACATTTTTCTCAAAGGATTTTCACTGAAATCGGCTTTTTAAGCGTGATGATTTAACGTATACACTGTAGGAAAGAAAGACTGCGCTTATTGTAAATTGATGATTTGACTTTATGTGTTTCTTACTGCTCAGACCTGATTTATTTTCATTACTACTGAGTTGGCGTACTCACATTACTCCCTGCACCTTGTGTGCAGATCCAGGTGCTAGGGCAGAGTGAGCTATATATCTGTTCCAGAGACTTCTTGGAGATTTTGCGAGGTAGCTGCACGCGTCTGCAGCCCCGCTCTCTCCTTCTTACAATTAAAGAGTTTATTTTCCAGACTTGTATATTTTCTGTAGATGCTCATGACCGGTGATTTCGGGATCTTGGGGTTGTATTTTAAACATATGGTGTAGCTTTGTCTGTTTAAAGGTAATTTAAATGAAACCTTTATGGGTTATCAGTTTAGAAATGATATAAATCAAAGTTTCTTTACGCTGAGTGTTAATTTGGCTGGCCTAGTTCCACGATAGGCGCCATCACGACTAGTTTAGATTTGGGGACATGACAAGTTGGTATCACAACCTAGGTTACATAGGACTCACTGGTCATGAGCAGGTTTAGTAGAGTCTTGCGGATCGGTACGGTTACGTCTGTACTTATCTTCGAGAGGCTGCAGAACCCTTAGGATTGGCATTGTGCTTGATGCTGCTGCTTTGGAAAAAGCTCTCCAAGTTCCAGGTGAGGGGATTTCCACGGTCAAGAGTGCTTGATGCCTCCTCTTCCAAGTCCTCTCCCTCTAGTGCCTTCTAGGATCCTCTCAGTGACCAGTATCCCATCTTGTGATGTCTTGTGGTTGTTATATGTTGTTTTGTTATTTTTTTGTTTTGGTATGTTGGATTCCACCATTAGTGCTCCTGTTATAACCGTCCAAATCAGTCTTTGCTTTCGCAGCAAAGACTTCTATTTTTAATTATCATTTTATTAATGAATCAGCTACTCTTTTGCTAAAAACACTCCCTGTTTTCCTTTTACTTCTCTTTTCTATCATGTTGTGTGCACACATGGGGTATGAATTAGCTATGGTTGGACTTCTTTATGCTTTCTGCCTGATTATGATTTTTAATGATGCCAAAAGGGGGAAGTTTTTAAGAACTGAGGTAAGGATTAAGGGGGAAGCAGAGAGTCAGGGGGAACACACGGGGCTCCAGGTACTTTATCTGACCGAGTTAGGCTCTATAACTTGTCATCAATTTTAAAAGTTTGTCATCATCAAAAAGGGGGAAATTGATGGGTGTAAGATCTCTTAGTCTTATATTTTGATGATCTAACAAACTTTCTGCTTAGAACCAGATAAAGGAGCTGATACATGCCTGACACAATCTCTCAGCAATAGGCTTGAAGTAATCTGGACAGTGTACTTTGTGGACTTACAAGAAACAATTGCGGGACCTGATTCCTTTAAGTCTCCCTAGAAAAAGTGCATGTCAACTCTACAACTGTAAAGCAGCTACAGAAAGTGACTGCCTACAACTGTGCACGTTACAGTGCAGAAACAGTGCAACAATCACTTCCCATTGGAGCAAGTATGTACCAACTATGAATAGACATCATCCTTGGGATATATTGAAGATACAATAGGATGGTGCAAGGCAAAACAAGACATTCACTTGAGCATTTACTAAATATTCTCTCAAGGATTGAAGAGCTGAACTTGAATTTAAGACTCAAGTGTGTCAAGAACAAGAAGACAACTCCACTACGGACCAATTCCACTACGAGTCTAGAAGAGTCAGTTGAGTTGTAATCTTGTATTTTGTTCTCTACTATAACTCCTATCTTGCTTTTCCTAGAAGCACTATTTTAGGAAACCCAAATCATAAACCACATGTGTTTGTGTTGTGACTAGAGTTAGTCACGAGTTGTAAAGTCTTTGTAACTAGTGAGTGAAAAAGTGGCTTGTGATAAGTGTATTACAAGTTAGTGTTAGTAAAGTCTTTGTAATAGAGTCATTATAAAGTGTGCTGTAACAGTGAAGCTACAAGTTAGTGAAGTTGAAATCCTACCAGCGTAGGTCGTGGTTTTTGTCCCCTTGAGTTGGGATTTTTCCACGTAAAAATCCTGTCTCATTTACATATTGTTTTAAGCTTTTAGCACTATGGGAACTGACATGGGACTAGGTCTCTATACAGTGGTGGACTCATATAAACTATCGAGGCTCCTAGCAAAGGGATCAGGGCCTACGGAAAGGGAAGCAAGATCAAGCAAAGAAAGGTATCAGCCGTACGTCAAAGATCAAAGAGACACTTCGAGGCGGAATATACCTCGAAATGACCGGGGAGTAGATTGAAGCCAAAATTCTCGGGGACTCATGAGCACGATTGGGTTTGGTAGGCATTCGAGGCCAGTAGAGGCATCCCGATTGTCGGAATATAACTTCAACATCGATGTCTCAGACATCGTATCGGCTATGGGTAAAATCAGGGATACCAGATGGCCAAAGCCCGCATAATCAGATCCTTCCCGAAGAAACCCCAACTTGACGTGCGAATACCATGGCATTCACGGTCATAAGACCGAGGATTGTAGGCAGCTCCGAGAGGAGGCGGCCCGGCTGATCAATGAAGGGCACCTTCGAGAATTCCTCAGCAATCGAGCCAAGAAGAACTTTTGAGTGAGAGCGACGAACAGAAAGGATGAACCAGTAGAACCTCAGAAAATCATTCACATGATCATTGGAGGAACCGACGTCCCACAGGGACCTATATTCAAACGGGCCAAAGTATCCATCACAGCAGGAAAGCAAACTCAGAGCTACATATCCGAAGACGCTCTTACATTAAGAGAAGAAAACATCGAGGCCTTGTCCCATACACATAATGATGCACTGGTAATTTTTTTCTTTTGAATAACGTTCAAATTAAGTGTGTGCTCACGGATCTAGGTAGCTCGACCAACATAATCAGGCTGAAGGTTGTGGAGAAGCTCAGACTGCTCGATCAGGTCGTACCCACCTCTGGAGTCCTCAATGGATTCAACATGGAAAGCGAGATGTTGACGGGGAAATCGTCTTCCCAGTCAACATGTCCGGTACAGTTTAAGGCACCAAGTTTCATGTCATCGAAGGCGACATGTGGTACAATGCCTTACTTGGAAGGCCAGGGATACACAATATGAGGGAGATACCATCGACTCTTCATCAGATGATGAAGTTCCCAACAAAGGATGGTGTAAAAACGATGTTCGAAGATCAGCATACAGCAAAGGAGATGTTCGCGGTACACAACATGGCACCAACATCAACTCCCCCTGTCCCGGATAAGTCAGAAAACAGGCTGACCCCCGAGGAACATGTGGTCTGTGAGCATTCGAAAGAAGGCAACGAAGAAGACTTCCTCACTCCTCGAACCTTCGTTGCCCCCGAGGTGTCAGATGCAACAAAATCGATGGTGGAAGAACTCGAACATGCCGTCTTGATCGAGCACCTTCCAAATCGAAAGGTATAACTGGGAACGAGATTAACCCCTGAACTCAGGAAAAAACTCATCCAATTTCTTATTAATAACATTGATTGCTTTTGATTGGTCCCATTTAGACATGACAGGGATCCCGCCGGTAGTAACCATCCACCGACTAAGCGTCGAACCCAGGTTCAAACCAGTGAGGCAAAAAGGAGGCCTTAGTCCGAGGTAAAATATGTGTTCATCAAAGACGATGTAACAAAACTCCTCAAGATAGGATCAATTAGGGAGGTAAAATACCCCGAATGGTTGGAAAATGTAGTAGTGGTTCCCAAAAAGGGAAATAAGTTAAGGATGTGTGTGGAATATAAAGGCTTAAATAAAGCGTGCCCTAAAGACTCATTCCTATTTCCAAACATAGATCGCTTGATTGATGCCATGACCGGCCACGAGATCCTCACTTTTCTCGACGCCTACTCCGGGTATAATCAAATTCAAATGAACCCAGAGGATAGGGAGAAGGCTTCGTTCATGACGAAGTATGGTACATACTGCTATAATGTAATTCCCTTCGGGCTAAAAAAATGCAGGATCCATGTACCAACGCCTAGTTAATAAGATGTTCGAACATCAAATAGGCCAGTCTATGGAAGTTTACATTGACGACATGCTAGTTAAATCCCTGCGCGCAGAGGACTATTTGACTAATTTGTAGGAAACATTCAATATCCTTAGAAGCTACAACATGAAGCTCAACCCCGAGAAATGTGCCTTCGGAGTAGGATCATGCAAATTTTTAGGCTTCATGGTGTCAAATAGGGGGATCGAGATAAACCCCGACAAAATCAAGGCCATCAAAGAAATCATGGTGGTGAACAATGTGAATGCCGTACAGCGGCTGACCGGGCGGATAGCGGCTTTAGGCTGATTCATCTCGAGGTCATCAGATTGGAGCCATCATTTTTGTCCTTAATAAAAAATAAGAACAACTTCAAGTGGACTCCGGAGTGTCAACACACCTTAGAGGAATTAAAGCGGTATCTATCAAGCCCGCATTTTCTCCACACCCCGAAGGAGGACGAAACACTGTACTTATATCTGGCTGTATCCGAAGTAGCAGTAAGTGGTGTGTTGGTTCAAGAAGAACAAGGTACACAATTCCCTGTCTATTACGTAAGTCGGACCCTGGGAGATGCTGAAACCAGGTATCCACACTTAGAAAAATTAGCTCTCGCATTAATAAGTGCATCTCGAAAATTGAAGCCTTACTTTCAAAGTCATAGTATATGTGTTTTAACAACATATCCTCTTTGAAACATCTTGCATAAGCCCGAATTATCGGGCCAACTGGATAAATGGGCCATTGAACTCGGAGGGTATGATATCGAGTATCAACCCCGAACATCTATCAAGTCACAAATTTGGCGGATTTCGTGGCCGACTTTACGGTCGCCCTTGTGCCCGAGGTAGAGAAATAAATCTTACTAAAAATGGGCACTTAATCAGGGGTATGGACCCTATTCACTGACGGTGCCTCGAATGTGAAAGGGTCCGAGCTCGGCATAGTTCTGAAACAACCTACAGGCGGCATGATTAGACAATCTGTAAAAACTGCGAAATTGACTAAAAACGAGGCCGAGTATGAGGCTATGATTGTAGGTCTCGAGCCGGCCAAAGTCTTAGGATCAGAAATCATCGAAGTAAAATGTGATTCCCTTTTGTTAGTAAACCAAGTAAATGGGAGCTTCGAGGTTCGAGAAGACAGGATGCAAAGATACTTAGACAAACTTCAAGTCACATTGCATCGCTTCAAAGAATGAACTCTGGTTCACATACCTCGAGAGCAAAACAGCGAGGTCGATGCTCTCACAAACCTGGGATCATCCGTCGAAGAAGATGACATACTCCCCGGGGCTGTTGTACATCTCTCCAAGTTAGTGATCGAAGAAGGCCATGCTGAGATCAACTCCACAAGTCTGACGTGGGATCGGAGAAACAAGTACGTCAATTATTTGAGAAGCGGGAAGCTGCCCGCGGACCCAAAAGAATCGAGGGCCCTTCGAGCCAGAGCAACTCGATTCGCACTCGAAGAGAATGGAACTCTATATAGAAGGACCTTCGACGGACCCCTAGCAGTATGCTTGGGACCAGGGGACACCGACTATGTGCTTCGGGAAATCCACGAGGGCACCTGGGGAAATCATTCCGGTGCCGATCCTTTAGTTCGAAAGGTGATCAGAGCAGGCTACTATTGGAAAAACGTGGATAGGTACACCAAGGAATTCGTTCGAAGGTGTGATAAATGCCAAAGGTTCGCACCAATGATTCACCAACCCAGCGAACAACTACATTCAGTCTTATCACCATGGCCGTTCATGAAGTGGGGGATGGACATCGTCGGTCCCCTACCGACGGCGCCAAGTAAAGCTAGATTTATTCTGTTTATGACTGACTACTTCTCAAAATGGGTGGAAGCACAGGCCTTCGAAAAAATAAGAGAAAAAGAAGTCATCGAATTCATCTAGGACCACATCATATGCCGATTCGGGATCCCCTCCAAGATTACATGTGATAAAGGGAAGCAGTTCATCGACAACAAGGTGACGAAGTTCCTCGAAGATCATAAAATCAAAAGGATCCTATCAACGCCCTACCACCCATGCGCAAATGGACAGGACGGGTCCACGAACAAGACCATCATTCAAAACTTGAAAAAAAGTTAGAAAATGCGAAGGGAAAATAGAGAGAGGTGTTGCCCGAAGTACTGTGGGAATATCGAACAACTTCAAAGACAAGCACATGAGAGACATCGTTCTCTTTGGTATATGGGTCCGAGGCTTTGATACCAGTTGAGATTGGGGAACCAAGCACTAGATTTTGACATGCCACCAAGGACTCGAACAATGAGGCCATGACTACAACCCTTGAGCTATTAGATGAAAAGCGAGAGGCTTCACTGGTTCGAATAGCCGCCCAAAAACAAAGGATCGAAAGATACTATAACAGGAGAACAAACCTCCGACATTTCAGAGTCATGGACTTAGTCCTAAGGAAAGTCACCTTCAACACTCCAAACCTAAATAAAAGAAAGCTAGGCCTGAGCTGGGAAGGACCGTACCGCGTCCTCAGAGTAGTAGGCAAAGGATCCTACAAACTTGGCACCATGAAAGGCGAGCAACTACCAAGAAACTGGAACATATTGATGCTCAAGAGCTATTATTTCTAAGGTATAACCTTCTCCCTTTTCACTTTATGTTTCATATTAATTCCTTACAGGTGTTCGATAGGGGATGCCGAAGCACCCTTCGATTCGAAGACCTTGGGTTTTAAAGCATGCATTGCACTCTTTTTCTCTTCAACGGGTTTTATCCCAATTGGGTTTTATCGGCGAGGTTTTTAACGAGACAACATCTATATGCTACCTAAGGAGAACTCAACAAGTATTCAAGGCTTCCTCTAAAACAACCTCGAATACTGGGGGGCATCACCCTCGGAGGCTATCTTTTCAAGAGAATCAAGTTACGCCTAGGAAGACCTCGATAGGAAAAAAATGTATTGGGCCAAACGGTCAAATGAACCGTGTCCATGTAGAAAAATCAAGCCTACAAAGTCAAAAACATGTACACATATATCAAGTAATCAAAGAAGCCTCTCTGCTTGTCAAAACACTTTGTGCCTTAAAGAAGTTTACCGCTTTCACGCAAAACGGCTCAAGGGCTAGAAATCCTCGAGCACTCGGGGACTATCATCGACAGTCAACTCATCGAGCCATCAAAAACTCGAAATCGTAAGATCTCAACGAGGCAACTTCGAGCTAGTAAGCTTTCCATGAGGCAACATCAAAATTATAAGACCTCAACGAGGCAACTTTGAGCTAGTAAGACCTCCATGAGGCAACATCGCAATTATAAGACTTCAACGAGGCAACTTCGTGCTAGTAAGCCCTCCATGAGGCAACATCAAATTTATAAGACCCCAACAAGGCATACTCAAAATCGTAATACCTTAGAAAAAAGGCATACCCCGATATTAGGCCCGAGGCTATATATTCGAACTTGTAAGACTCCTCAAAAGGCATACCCTCGAATATAGACGTCGAGTTCATCTCATCCGTACTAAAGACTACGGTCATATTAAAGGTTGAGGTCAAATTAACGCGGGTCGGAGATGTCCGATTGCTGCCACAAAACTAAAGGTCTTCAATTACTTCGAAAATACTTCAAAAAAGAACCAGTTAATCAGGATACCCTCGGCATAAGCAAAGTAGCTTCAATAATATCAGCCCCGAACAATGAAAAGGCTTTGAAACAATCAGCCTTCAATAAAAAGGCTTTGAAAAATCAACCTCCGAGTAAACCTCCCGAGGTACTCAGCTGTCGTCACATATTGACTCATAGTCGATGTTCTCATTTGAACCGTCGAAGTGCCAGACGAACAAAAAACATGCATGGCATAATCAAAACTTCAAAAGTCTTTAGCCAAAATGAGGGAAAACTATAGTCGTACTAGAGGTCGCATCGACCCAATCTAAAGAGCCTAAGGGCCAACGCGTAAGATCCTAAGGGCCAATACAAAGAGCCTCAGGGCCGATCCACGGAGCCTCAGGGCCGAGCTAAAGAGCCCAAGGGCCAATTTGTAAGACCTCAATGAAGGCAACACAACACTTGTAAAACCTTAAAAATCATAATATCGAACTTGTAAGACCCCTAAAAAGGGCATACCCTCAATATGAAGGTCGAAGTCATATCGCTCAGAGACTAAGCATAAGCCCTCGATGAGTCAAAATCAAGCTTATAAGACCTCAACGGAAATCATCAAAATTCAAACCACAAAAGCAGAAACGAAGACAAGAAATGACGAAACGCGAAGATCCTTTTATATATATATTAAAGGTTCACAAAGGAATATTTACAAGGCTCATGCCTGGAGCCATTACACAAAAAAAAGGAACAAATAAGAACCTAATCTACCATCGGGGTCACTTGGCCGGACAGAGCTCCCTCAGAAGCTGTGCCTTCAATGGCTTGGCTCTCGGCCCCCAAAATGCCAAAGGCTTCCTTCCCCTCGGGGACTTCACCTTCATCTTCATCATCCTCCGAGCCGCTGGCCGAACCACTAGAAGAACCATCATCGGGAGAAAGCAGGGCTGCTGACACATCTTCTAGGGCCCTTACCCTTTCGATTTAAACCAAAAGATCGAAGCCCCCTGCTTGTGCCTCCTCGAGAGCCTCTCTCCGAGATTTTAATTGAGCATGTTCGATGGCTCGGGTCAGCTCATCGCCATCCTCCTCAGATACCTTCTTAGCTCGATTGTTTGCAGCAGCAACATCTTCTTGGGTACGAGGATATGAGCGCATCCGCTTCAGACATAGCTGCAGATAGCGCGTCGGCCGATTCAACATAAAGATCCCTATACTTACAGCATTCTACCCTTGCATCCCAAAGATGATGCTCAGCCAAAGTCAACTTCTCTTGAAGAACATCTCTCTCAGAGGTTGCCTCATCCACTTGCTGCTTGAGTCCAAGGATCTCAGTATCCCTGACTCTAAGCCCCTCATGCATCAGGGCGTCTTTCTCCTTAAGCTGCAAAAGTCAATCCAAAGGTATTGAATGCCGAAGTCGGACAAGCACAGAAATAGAAACATGCGAAGGCTATATTACCTGCTCGATAAGATTGGTCCGTTCTTGAGATACCATTTCCAAACAAGCTCGAAGCTCATGCAGTTCTTCCTCCTTTCTGGCGAAGAGAACTCTGAGCATGTACGCCTCCGATGAGAGCTTCCTACACTCTTCCTCATTATGGGTCAACTCGGATTGAGACTTAGCAAAGGCCTAATTATAAAGCACTATGGCCTGAAAGCATAAAAGAAGGAAATCAGAAAAATGAGAATCGAAGCTCAGAGCACAATCGTTGAAAGAATACCTGTTTGCAGAGCTTATCGGCTTCCTCGAAAATAAGCAATCAAGATCGGGGATTTATTCAACCCAGTAAAGTGCCCTTCAAACACATCATTCTCCCCGAGGGATGCCCCCATGGCGGGAGTCTCCATGTTGCGGGCATCCCGTACCTCCCTAGGAAAGGACGTCGGACCCGGTGGAGAATCACCTATATCCGGTCGGGGCCTTCTTTTGTCTTCGAGGAGCTTTATAACTAGGCTCCCCGAGCTCATCTACCTAGTGCTCCTCGGCTCGGGAAATGTTTTGGCCGTCGACCAGCTCAGGGACTCCGTCTGAATCACCCCCGAGAACCTCTTGAGCCCGAGGTAGGGCATAATCAACAACTTCTGGTTCAGAAGCCTTCGGTTCAACAACCGTTTGTTCAACAAGCTCCGAAGAAGTCACACTTTCTCTTCCCCTAAGTACTGGCGGGAGGTCATTTTTCTCTTCGCCCTCAGATCGAAGGCCCTCTTCCACTTCCGGAGTCAAGGTCGCAGAGTCGACCTTAGGTTTTTGCACTTTAGCCTTCTTCGGCTTCGAGGGCTTGGCCGGCGGTTTCCTTTTTCTCTTTTTCTCCTTGTTGGGTTTTGGCCGGATCGCGCCACACACGCTTAGCATACGGGCAGGTCGAATCGAGCTGGCCAACCCAACCCGAGAGATCCTTAACTGCGCTGGGGTACCACACGACAACTGATCATCAAAAGAAGTAAGTTCGAGGGAAAGATGGTCCATAGGAAAGAGAAAATACTTAATTAAACATATTCACTTATGATTCATATTCCATTCCTCGGGGAATAGAATCCTTTCAGCATGGATTAGATCCGAGGTCCTGAATCGGACAAAGTGGCTCATCCACCCTCTATCTCTGTCTTCATTGATACAGGCAAAGAGGACCTTCGAGGCCCGATGTAGAAGCTTAATCAAGCCACCTCGATATAGTCGAGGGATGTGCATCCTAATCAAATGGTCAAGGGTAAAAGGAATCCCCTCGATCATGTTTGTAAAATACCTAATCATGTAACTATACGCCAGAATGACAGATAGATCTTGCTGAGTGTCACCCCGTATTGTCTGCAGAAATCGACGATCACCAGGTCTATCGATGGCAAAGATGGTTCCACCAGACCTAGAGTAAAAGGATATGTATATACATTGAGGAAACCGACATTATGTGTTGTTATATCTTCCTCATGAGAAGGAATATCCACTTGTACCGCCTCCCCCAGCGGCAATCAGCCTTCACCTTCTCGGTGCCGGTTATCAAGCTAATGTATCAGGACATGGGTTCACACCTCCTCGGTTTCGAAGATGGCTTATCGGCCTTGAAATCGAAGGACGTTTCACAGGGTCCGGGGATGAACTCCTCAAAACGAGGAGGAACAACTGCCTTGCTCTTAGACGAGCGTGAAGATGAAGAAGCTTTATCATCTTGGAAAATGGTTTCTGAGGTCCTCGCCATTTTTGCTGAAAGTTTTCATAAGAAAAGAGAGAAATTGATTGGGAGATAAACACAAGAAAGAAGTGAGAAGAGATTTTTTAAAGGTCTGAATATACGGCGAAAAGTAAGGGGCGAAAGATGGAGTATTTATAGGGGCTAGATGTGCACGTCAGAGAAAGCCAAAAGACAGCCAACCGCCGTAATCAATTCAAGGCTTTTCAAGAGACGTATTGAACGTGACTTTTGAACACCCTTTTTATCACATCAATCGCTTACATGAAATAACTGACGTAATAATAGAGGCATTAAAGAATTGAAGAATTCAAATTGTTCCTTGTTATTTCATTCCATGAAACGCGGGGAATATCTGTATACGGTCAAAATCATAGAGTCTGATTTTTGAGGCCACTATGGCATTTCGCGCTCGGCCTCGAGAAACTCTGGACGGAATTCGAAGCTTGCTCCGAGGTACATCCCTCGAGGGAGCATACCGAAGGTTCCCTGTGCTCGACCTCGGGGCAGTACAAATCGATGACCGTCATGGAAAGGCGAGAAATTCCCAAGGGCACGAGGTTAGAGCGTACAAAGTTTGCAAGAATAGTACAAGTCCGTACTGAGCCATTAAATAGCTGTACCAATGGTATTACCTTGTCATAATTATACATGTACTATGTTGGGATTCCCCCTCCTATATAAAGGGGATCCTTGTCATTTTGTAAGGGGGATATATACATTCAATACAATAAAACATTCTTTTCTCTTTGCCTAAATGTGCTGAAACATTGTCTGTTTGATTTTTTTCCTTCATTTATTATCTTTTTCAATTGTTCTTCATTTATTGCTCATCATTCATCATAAAGGTCCCTCCTCGAGGCTCCCAATATTGTCATCCCTTCATCGACCGCCCGCTGTTGAACGTAACAATTCGACCTCGAGGTCCAATTCCAGCGAGCTCGAGGCCTAGCCCATTAACAGCTTGGTTTGAACACCACTATTCTCATATATTCCTATCTTACTTTTCTTATTCACGCTTGGCGTCTATTATCATCTTAATGCCAATGTTACGGATCCTATTATTTATACCTCTTTTTTATGGTCGTTAGGTGCCACATGAAGGGCCAATGTGTGATCTCCTGTAGTCTGATCCAAATGATCGCTGTGGATGGGGAATATCACCCCGATGGGCTGGTTACACATTTGGACAGGATATAGCTTCTCAGTTCAACCACACCAATGGTCTCACACTGATATCTAGAGCCCATCAGCTTTTCATGGAAGGTTTTAATTGGTGTCAGGACTGTGGATATAATCCAACAGTTTCTTCCCCACCTCTAAGGGAAAAATCTCCCGCTTTTGTTCATTTAAGTGAACTCGTCTTTAAGGTATTAAATTGTTGTTATTGGTAGGTGCGCACACAGATACATCTCATTTCCAGAGTTGGAATACTTTTTTGAGTTGGGAAAACTCCATAAGAAAGGAAAGGAAAGGAGGGAATAAGCAGAACAAAAGGCATAGAAACAAAAGAAAATAGAAAACAGATAAATAAATGAGAAAGAAAGGGAAAGGGACACTGACTTTCACATGGAGGGTTAGATTAAGAGGGCCACCATTTCACTTAATTTTATTTTATTTAGTGGTCCACAGAAGAAAATATATTGACCAATCTAATCTCTTCAACCTCAGGACAAACTATAAATAATATAACGAGAGTCCTACTATAAAATAAAATCAAATTAGTAAAATGTAAATATAACACAAAAATTGAAGAACGAGTATTTCACTTCCTTTGGTGTTTCTTTACAATGTCATTTACCTAGCCTTTTATAGGCACAAAAAGTAAAAATCACTATAGTAAAATAGTATAAGGGATGGACATAAAGTAGAAATCCATCTACAAACTATTTATACATGGGCTTCATCCACAAACTATTTACAACACTCCCCCTTGGATGACCATGTAAGAAAAAGATCATTAAGAGCTTAATAGAAAAAAAAGTGGGAAATACATAGTTATTAGCAATATGCATTACTTGCTGCCTCATTAAAAACCTTACCAGGAAAACCCAATGGAACAAAACTTTAGTTAAAGAAAAAAGAGTACAACGCGTATTTTTACTCCCCCTGATTAACAAATCACTTAAGGTCTCGGAGACGCCGCATTCCAATCTTGTATATTAACTTGTCAAATGTTGAGGTTGGCAATGCCTTAGTAAACAGATCCGCCAAATTATCACTTGAACGAACTTGTTGAACATCTATTTCACCATTCTTTTGAAGATCATGAGTGAAGAAGAATTTTGGTGAAATATGTTTTGTTCTGTCTCCTTTAATATATCCTCCTTTCAGTTGAGCTATACATGCAACATTGTCTTCATACAATGTTGTTGGAGTATTTTCTTTCAAAGAAAAACCATATGTTTCCTGAATATGTTGAGTTATTGATCTTAACCAAACACATTCTCGACTTGCTTCGTGAATGGATATTATCTCTGCATGATTTGAAGAAGTAGCAACCATAGTTTGTTTCGTTGAACGCCATGATATGGTTTTACCTCCACTTGTAAACAAATAGCTTGTCTGAGATCGAGCTTTATGGGGAACAGACAAATATCCTGCGTCTGCATACCCAATCAAAGATGACTTGGATCCATTTGGATAAAATAAACCCATATCAATGGTCCCTTGGAGGTATCTGAATATATGTTTAATACCATTCCAGTGTCTTTGTGCTGGTGAGGAACTAAATCTTGCCAATAAGCTTACTGAGAAAGCTATATCTGGTCGGGAATTATTGGCAAGATACATTAATGCCCCAATTGCACTAAGATATGGTACTCAGGCACCAAGAAGCTCTTCATCATTTTCATGAGGTCGAAATGGATCTTTCTTTATATCAAGTTATCTCACTACCATCGGGGTACTCAATGGATGTGCTTTATTCATATAGAATCACTTTAAAATCTTTTCGGTGTATGTTCATTGATGGACAATATTCCATCTTTCATATACTCAATTTGTAGACCAAGACAAAATCTTGTCTTTCCAAGATCTTTCATTTCAAATTATTTCTTCAAACAATCTACTGCTTTTGGAAGCTCCGTAGGAGTTCCAATGATATTTAAATCATCAACATACACGGCGATTATAACAAATTCAGATCCAGACCTTTTTGTAAAGACACAAGGAAAAATTGGATCATTCTTGTACCCTTCTTTCAACAGTTATTCACTCAGGCGATTGTACCACAGACGGCCTGATTGTTTCAATCCGTATAAATATTTATGAAGCTTTATTGAACATGTTTCACGAGAACTTTTATGTGCTTCTAGGACTTTAAATCCCTCAAGTATTCTCATAAAAATTTCATCAGATAATGATCTATACAAATAGGCTGTGACAACATCCATTAGACGCATATCAAGTTTTTCATGCACTGCCATATTTATGAGATACCTGAAGGTGATAGCATCCACTACAGGAGAATATGTCTCCATATAATCAATGCCAGGACATTGTGAAAAGCCTTGTGCCACAAGTCGTGTTTTATATCTAAAGACTTCATTTTTGTACAAAAACCCATTTGTACCCTACTGGCTTTATACCTTCAGATGTTTGAACTATGGCCCAAAGACTTCACGTTTTCCAAGTGAAGTTAACTGCCTAGATAACGTCTTTCCATTTTGGCTAATCATTTCTCTGTCTATATTCATCGACATATTTTGGTTCAAGATCCTCATCTTGTTGCATTATTTCAATAGCAACATTATAAGCAAAAATGTTATCGATAACAATATTATTTCGGTTCCATATTTTTCCCATTGAGACGTAACTTATTGATATCTCTTCATTCTTATTATTTTCAAGTACCTGGACCTTCCCGAAGGTCTTATCATTTGTTACGTCTCGGGGCTCTTCTTGAGCCACTACCTCCATGTTATGATCACTTTGATCATTTGCTCATTTTCTTCTTCGAGGATTTTTATCTTTAGAACCGATTGGTCTACCACGTTTCAAGCGTGGCATAGACTCATTTGCCTTGTTTGATTTTCCTACCGGGATATCAACTCAAATTGGAGCATTAGCAGCTGGAATATGTGACTTAGTCACCCTTGGTAGGTCAGCGAATGCATCTGGCAATTGATTTGTAATATTTTACAAATGAATAATCTTTTGAAACTCTTGTTCACATTGATTTGTTCGGGGATCTAAATGAGATAGTGATAATGCATTCCAATCTATCTCCTTTTTCAGGTGCTTATTTTCTCCCCCTAATGTTGGGTATACTGATTTATCAAAATGGCANCAACATATATCCCCAACCTTCTTTGAGGACCCATCTTTGTGCGTTGTGGTGGAGCAATTGGAACATATGTCGCACAACCAAAGATTCTAAGATGAGAAATATTTGGCTCCTGACCAAAAGCCAATTGCAATGGGGAGACTTTATGATAACTTGTGGGCCTTATCCGCACAAGTGCTGCTGCATGCAAAATAGCATGTCCCCATACTGAAATGGAAAGTTTTGTTCTCATAAGCATTGGTCTAGCAATTAATTGGAGGCGTTTGATCAATGATTCTGCTAGACCATTTTGTGTATGAACATGAGCAACTGGATGCTCAATTGTTATCCCAGTGGATATACAATAATCATTAAAGACTTGGGATGTAAACTCACCAGCATTATCAAGACGAATTGTCTTAATTGCATAATCTGGAAATTGTGCTCTTAGCTTTATTATTTGAGCCAATAATCTCGTAAATGCCATATTGCGAGTTGATAGTAAGCACACATGTGACCATATTATAGATGCATCTACCAAAACCATATAATATCTGAATGGTCCACATGAAGGGTGAATGGACCCACATATATCACCCTGTATACATTCCAGAAATGCAGGGGATTCCATCCTAACTTTAATAGTTGATGGTCTAATAATTAATTTGCCTTGAGAACATGCAGCACAAGAGAATTCCTTAAATTAAAGAATCTTCTGGTTTTTCATTGAATGTCCATGTGAATTCTCCATTGTTTTACGCATCATATTAGAACCAGGATGGTCCAACCGGTCATGCAAAATAATAAAATTATCTTGATTAGTAAATTTTTCATTTACTACGACATGTGTTTCAATCCTGCAAATACTTTTGTAGTATAAGCCGGAGGAAAGAGCAGGTAACATTTCAAACACACATTTCTTACCAGACATTATTGTAGTAATATACAGATATTCAATATTTTCATCATTTGTAGTCTCAATATGATAACCATTTTGGCGAATATCTTTGAAACTTAATAAATTTCTTTGAGATTTACTACAATATAGTGTTCATAAATAGCCAAATTTGTTCCTCCTAGTAGTAATAAATTGGCTCTTCCAGAACCTTCAATTAATCTTGTACTACCGGATATTGTATTAACATTGGCTACTTTCATTACCAAATAAGAGAAATATCTCTTATCTCTTAAAATAGTGTGTTGTAGCACTATCCAGAAGACATATATCATCTTTATTAATCTTGAGTCCAACTGAAGACTGTGGAATTTTCATATTCTTCATAAAAATAAATCAAAAAGTACATCATAAGAAATATGAAGACAAACAGAAAAGAATTAAGAAATACATTAGGAATGTAGAAACTAGCAACACATGGTGCATTAGAAAAATATACTCAAGAAAAATTAACTAATTGCAAACATATAAAAAGTGACAACTTTTATTATAGCTTCATTCCCCAGTAAGATGATTAGTTCTTCAGTCAATATCCTCAAAAAAGTCTCCAGCTTCTAAATGAGTAATATTTGCTAGGCCTCCAAAATCATCATCTTTATACGCAAGATGTGCCTCAGAATCATATTTGTTTGGGGGGCCTGCTTCATCATCATTATTTTGAAAGGTCAAGTGTGCCTCCATATTATTTTCTTTCTTTCTGAGGGAGGCTTGATAAAGTTTGACAAAATGATCTGGTGTACGACAAACGCGTGCCCAATGACCTTTCATACCATATCGGTGACACATACTAATTTTACTCTTTGAAGGATTAATTTGAGAACCATTATTGTTCTGCAGTTTATTTCCACCATAATGACGATAATTGTTTCGTCCCCTGCCACGTCCACGTTTACGACCATGTCCATGACCACGGTAATTATTTTATTTTCTTTCAAACTTATCATATGTTGCTACAACATTCACTTCCGGAATAGAGCTGACCTAGTGGGACGGGCTTCGTGATTTTTCATTAATAGAGTATTATTCTGCTCTACCATAAGTAGGCATGTGAATAACTCAGAATATTTGTTAAAACCCTTTTCACGGTATTGCTGTTGTAGCACCACATTTGAAGCGTGAAAAGTAGAAAATATTTTTTTCAAGAAGTCCTCGTCTGTGATAGTGTCTCCACATAATTTTAATAGAGAACTCACTTTAAAGATAGCAGAATTATACTCACTTACGGTTTTAAAGTCTTGCAACCTTAAATGTATCCACTCATACCGAGCTTTCGGTAATACCGTAAGTTTTAGGTGGTCACATCGGTCCTTCAAATTAGTCCATAACTCAAGTGGATCTTTTACGGTTAAATGTTCAATTTTTAACCCTTCATGTAAATGACGACGAAGGAAAATCATGGCCTTCGCTTTATCTTGATTTGATGCTTCATTTTCTTGTATAATAGTATTTCCAAGCTTTAGCGTCAAGGTGAATTTCAGCATCAAGGACCGATGATAAATAATTCTTCCCGGTGATGTCAAGTGCCACAAATTCAAGTTTTGATATATTTGACATAGTGAAAACTTAATAAAATATGGCTCAACTTAGCGTGGGTTAAGGATAAAATTAGAGATTTGTGCTGATAACGTGTTATAAAATAAAAATAATTTAGTAAAATATAAATATGAAACAAAGATAGAAGAAGGAGTATTTCACTTCCTTTGGTGTGTCTTTACAATGTCATTTACATAGCCTTTTATAGGCACAAAAAATAAAAATCACTATAGTAAAATAGTATAAGGGATGGACATAAAGTAAAAATCCCCACAAACTATTCATACATGGGCTTCATCCACAAACTATTTAAAACACTCTCCCTTGGATGACCATGTAAAAAAAAATCATTAAGAGCTTAATAGAAAAAATAAGTGGGAAATACATAGTTATTAGTAATACGCATTACTTGCTGCCTCATTAAAAACCTTACCAGTAAAACCCAATGGGACAAAACCTTAGTTAAGGAAAAAAGAGTACAACGCGTATTTTTACTCCCCCTGATTAACATATCACTTAAGGTCTCGGAGACGCCGCATTCATATCTTGTATATTAACTTCTCAAATGTTGAGGTTGGCAATGACTTAGTAAACAGATCCGCCAAATTATCACTTGAACGAACTTGTTGAACATCTATTTCACCATTCTTTTGAAGATCATGAGTGAAGAAGAATTTTGGTGAAATATGTTTTGTTCTGTCTCCTTTAATATATCCTCCTTTCAGTTGAGCTATACATGAAACATTGTCTTCAATACAATGTTGTTGGAGTATTTTCTTTCAAAGAAAGACCACATGTTCCCTGAATATGTTGAGTTATTGATCTTAACCAAACGCATTCTCGACTTGTTTCGTGAATGGCTATTATCTCTGCATGATTTTAAGAAGTAGAAACCATAGTTTGTTTCGTTGAACGCCATGATATGGCTGTACCTCCACTTGTAAATAAATAGCCTCTCTGAGATCGAGCTTTATGGGGATCAGACAAATATCCTGCGTCTGCATAACCAATACAAGATGACTTGGATCCATTTGGATAAAATAAACCCATATCAATGGTCCCTTGGAGGTATCTGAATATATGTTTAATACCATTCCAGTGTCTTTGTGTTGGTGAGGAACTAAATCTTGCCAATAAGCTTACTGAGAAAGCTATATCTGGTCGGGAATTATTGGCAAGACACATTAATGCCCCAATTGCACTAAGATATGGTACTTAGGCACCAAGAAGCTCTTCATCATTTTCATGAGGTCGAAATGGATCTTTCTTCATATCAAGTTATCTCACTGCCATCGGGGTACTCAATGGATGTGCTTTATCCATATATAATCGCTTTAAAATATTTTCGTTGTATGTTCATTGATGGATAATATTCCATCTTTCATATACTCAATTTGTAGACCAAGACAAAATCTTGTCTTTCCAAGATCTTTCATTTCAAATTATTTCTTCAAACAGTCTACTGCCTTTGGAAGCTCTCCAGGAGTTCCAATGATATTTAAATCATCAACATACACGGCGATTATAACAAATTCAGATCCAGACCTTTTTATAAAGACACAAGGACAAATTGGATCATTCTTGTACCCTTCTTTCAACAGTTATTCACTCAGGCGATTGTACCACAGACGGCCTGATTGTTTCAATCCGTATAAAGATTTCTGAAGCTTTATTGAACAAGTTTCACGAGAACTTTTATGTGCTTCTAGAACTTTAAATCCCTCAGGTATTCTTATAAAAATTTCATTAGCTAATGATCCATACAAATAGGCTGTGACAACATCCATTGGACGCATATCATGTTTTTCATGCACTGCCATATTTATGAGATACCTGAAGGTGATAGCATCCACTACAGGAGAATATGTCTTCATATAATCAATGTCAGGCCTTTGTGAAAACCCTTGTGCCACAAGTCGTGCTTTATAAATAAAGACTTCATTTTTATCATTTCATTTTCGCACAAAAACCCATTTGTACCCTACTGGCTTTATACCTTCAGATGTTCGAACTATGGGTCCAAAGACTTCACGTTTTCCAAGTGAAGTTAACTGCCTGGATAGTATCTTTCCATTTTGGCCAATCATTTCTCTGTCTACATTCATCGACAGATTTTGGTTCAAGATCCTCATCTTGTTGCATTATTTCAACAGCAACATTATAAGCAAAAATGTTATCGATAACAATATTATTTCGGTTCCATCTTTTTCCCATTGAGACGCAACTTATTAATATCTCTTCATTCTCATTATTTTCAGGTACCTGGACCTCCCCTAAGGTCTTATCATTTGTTACGTCTCGGGGCTCTTCTTCAGCCACTACCTCCGTGTTATGATCACTTTGATCATTTGCTCATTTTCTTCTTCGAGGATTTTTATCTTTAGAACCGATTGGTCTACCACATCTCAAGCGTGGCACAGACTCATTTGCCTTGTTTGATTGTCCTACCGGGATATCAACTCGAATTGGAGCATTAGCAGCTGAAATATGTGACTTAGTCACCGTTGGTAGGTCAGTGAATGCATCTGGCAATTGATTTGCAATATTTTGCAAATGAATAATATTTTTAACCTCTTGTTCACATTGATTTGTTCGGGGATCTAAATGAGATAGTGATAACACATTCCAATCTATCTCCTTTTTCAGCTGCTTATTTTCTCCCCCTAATGTTAGGTATACTGATTCATCAAAATGGTAATCAGAAAATCTTGCCGTAAATAAATCTCCAGTCATCGTTTCAAGAAAATCTAGATATTTACAACAAGTCACATGTTTTTAGGTCGGAAGTGGTATTTTTCTTATTATCATCTTGAGCAATTTTTACACAATTTTGACGCTTGTTTTGTTCCTAAATTTCTGTCAGTTTTATTGTTGGGAAAAAGCGATGCGTGCTTGGAAAATTTGTCATGTTATGAAACTAGAGTTGCTCAATATTCATAATTTTTGAACAAAAAAATTATCGATAAATGACAATGGGTGATTTTAAAGAGGAACTACCTTCAGTCTGAAGTACAAGCTCCACAACTAAAATATTCAAAACTAGAAACATTTGTCTAATCATTTCATGCTTTAATCTAATCCTTATGATCATGATTTTTCTTGGTCAAGTTGATTGGAAATTCATCAAAGTGTTCCGAAAAGCAATGTTCTTTCACCATGCTCTTCAATGATTGGTACACTGTGTACATAGATGGTCTATCTTTTGGCCTTGAAACTACACAAGAACAAGCAATTTGAAGAACTCGCTGTTGGACTTTAAAGCCATTGGGCTTTAAAGACAAAGAGTATGAATTGGAAAATGGTGGAAAGTAAAATAGAGGGAAATGAAAATTTGAATCAAGTGAGCTTTGTCATGAACTTTGTACCACATTGGTGAAAGACAACTACACTTGTGTGTATAAATATAGAATCACTTCTTAGAGCTCTTAAAAGGAGTTGAAGAGAATGAACCCTCGCGTCGTCGTCGTCGCTCGGCTCGGCTTCGGCTTTGGATTTGGATTTGGATTTGGATTTGTCAAATGATCGATAAGATTATTTTTGGACAAAATTTATTTAATTAATTAGTTAAGAATTAATTAAATGCAAGTAAGTTCATTAACGTAATTGACTGAAACGTATAATCCAAAACGCTGCCTTTCCCTTCTGAACAGACACCTCTTCACATTACACTGCCTATAAATTCCGAAGCATGGCTTCCTTTTCACTCACTGAAAAAATCCAGAATTTCCTTCTGAAAATATACTGCATTCTATTCGCAGTCTCTCTCTCAAAATCATAAGTGTGATTTTGCTCCGTTCTTTGAGTTCGTTGGTATCCTGCAACTAGTATTGCCACTGTTGCAGGAAGGTTTATTCCGTTACATCCTGGAAGGATTTAATCCATTACCTTGGCAACTTGTGAGGGGGTTAAAATTCCTTAAGGACGCACAAGGAAATTGTGGACTCGAAATATTTCATATCATCTACTGATTTTCTATTTCTTCTAACAGTTTGTTTTAACACAGTACCGACAACAAGCTTAAGGAATTTTTTTTAACGTTTCTGTGTTGAAATTTATATTGAACTGTTATCTTTATTTTGTATACTGCTTTGGAGACTAAAGCCTTTGTGCTTTCTACTCCAATAATNGTTTGGTATTCAGTTCGAAGATATCAAAACTTCACTGATTTAATGAAGTTCTGTTTGTTTCCAACTCTACAGAAATATGACGAATGAAAACCAAATTAATGGAAATGCTTCTGGAACGGGTGCTTCATCGAGTGCTGCTGCTTCATCAAGACCAGCACATACGATGGCACCGGCAGAAAAACTCGAGAAATTTTCCGGTACAGACTTCAAACATTGGCAGATGAAGATGCTATTCTATCTAACTACACTAAGCCTGTAACGATTCATCAAANGACCGAGGATGCTGGACTTAAGAAGTTCGTTGCTGCAAAATTTTTGGAGTTTAAAATGATTGACACCAGGTCGGTCATCACTCAAGTCCAAGAATTACAAGTCATCGTGCATGACCTCCTTGCTGAAGGTATGACCCGAGTCAATAATTTTATTAATAATATTGATAGTGTTATTAATTATAAATTTGTTGCTGAAGGTATGGTCATAAATGAGGCGTTTCAAGTTGCTGCCTTCATTGAAAAGTTACCTCCTTTATGGAAGGACTTTAAGAACTACTTGAAGCACAAGCGCAAAGAGATGACACTTGAGGATCTAATTGTTCGTCTAAGGATAGAAGAAGACAACAAAAATGCTGAAAAGAAGTCACGTGGCAACTCGTCAATAATGGGAGCTAACATTGTTGAGGAAGCACAGGAAAATAAAAGGAAAAGAAAGAAGGCATCTGGACCAAAGAATTACCCGAATAAGAAAAAGTTCAAAGGTAGTTGTCACAACTGTGGAAATCCCAGGAATAAGGCCATAGATTGTCGTGCACCAAAGAAAGAGTCACAAAAGAAGAAGAATCAAGCAAATGTGGCAGAAGTGGAGGACTTGTGTGCCATGTTGTCTGAATGCAACTTGGTAGGAAATCCGAGAGAGTGGTGGATTGATTCTGGAGCCACCCGCCATATTTGTGCAAACAAGGAACTATTTTCTTCTTATGCTCCCGCAGGACCTGGCCAATCTCTTTTCATGGGAAATTCATCTACGGCCAAAATTGAGGGAGTTGGCAAGATTGCATTGAAGA
>ML403913.1:0-16143 GCA_005239525.1 Nicotiana knightiana | reverse complement strand
TTTGGCTTTGGATGTTCAGGCTTTAGCCAACCGATTTGTGAGATTAGAGGTTTCTGAGACTGGCAGTGTGTTGGCCCATATCGTAGACCGTTCTTCCTTATATGATCGTATTTGGGCCAGGCAGTATGATGACCTTTACTTATGCACTCTTAGGGATATGGTTCGGCACGGAGGTACCAAGCAGGTCACAGTTTATGCTAAGGGAGTTTTGAGATTGCAGGGTTGTATATGTGTCCCCGATGTGGATGGCATTCGGGAGTTGATACTTCAGGAGGTCCATAGTTCCCGGTATTCTATTCATCCGGGCACTGCAAAGATGTACCAGCACTTGCGGCAGCATTATTGGTAGCGTGGAATGAAGAAGGCTATTGTAGCTTACGTAGCTCGGTGCTTGAACTGTCAACAGGTGAAGTACGAGCACCAGAGGTCGGGTGGATTGATGCAGCAGATTCAACTTCCTGAGTGGAAGTGGGAGCGTATCACCATGGACTTTGTAGTTGGACTCCCATGGACTCAGAGGATGGTTTATGCAGTTTGGGTTGTTGTGGATAGGCTGACCAAGTCCGCACATTTAATTCCAGTATCAGTATCTTATTCAGCAGAGAAGTTGGCAAAGATCTACATGAGAGAGATTGTTAGATTTCATGGTGTTCCCATATCCATTATATCAGACCGAGGTACTCAGTTTTCCTTCCATTTCTGGACGGTATTTCAGCGAGAGTTGGGCACCCAAATTGATTTGAGCACAACATTTCATCCTCAGACAGACGGACAGTCCGAGCGTACTATTCAGATTTTGGAGGATATGTTGCGAGCCTGTGTTATTGACTTTGGAGGTTCATGGGATCAGTTTTTACCTTTAGCCGAGCTTGCGTGCAACAACAACTATCAGTTTAGCATTTAGATGGCCCCGTTGAGGCGTTGCATGGTAGACGGTGACAGTCTCCAGTTGGGTGGTTTGAGCCGGGAGAGGCTAGATTGTTGGGGTCTGAGTTAGTCTAGGATACCTTGGACAAGGTAAAGATTATTCAGGATAGGCTTCGTATAGCTCAGTCCAGGCAAAAGAGTTATGCGGATCGCCGAGTTCGAGATTTGGCTTTCATGGCGGGAGATCAGGTGTTTCTCAAAGTGTCGCCTATGAAGGGCGTGATCAGGTTCGGGAAGAAGGGAAATTTGAGCCCTAGGTACATTGGTCCATTTGAGATTTGGGAAAAGGTAAGAGAGGTGGCCAACAAACTTGCCTTGCCACCGCATTTATTAGCCATGCATCCGGTGTTTCATGTATCTATGCCCCGGAGGTATATTGCAGATCCTTCTCATGTTCTTGACTTCAGTGGTGTCCAGTTAGACCAGGACTTGTCTTATGAGGAGGAGCCAGTAGCCATACTAGCTAGGCAGGTTCGTCAGTTGAGATCGAGGAGCTATCCATCGGTTCGTGTTCAGTGGAGAGGTCAGCCTGTCGAGGCAGCTACTTGGGAGTCCGAGTTCGATATGAGGATTCGTTATCCCCATCTTTACTCAGACTCAGGTACTTTTCTATGTCCATTCGAGGACGGACGTTTATTATAGAGGTGGAGATTGTGATGACCCAAAAGGTCATCCTAAGAAATTTTAGCTATATCTGTGTTTCGAGGCTTCGAAAGCCTCCGTTAATCTCATCTATATATGCGTGCGCAGCCCAGGCGTGTAGCCGGGGAGCTTTGATGTGAAAACTTGATGAAAAGTTATTTTTATAATGATTAATTGAGTAAAGTTGACTTTGGTCAACATTTTTGGTAAACGAACCTGGACCCGTGATTTGACGGTCCCGGAGGGTCCGTAGGAAAATATGGGACTTGTGCGTATGCCCGGAATCGAATTCCGAGGTCCCAAGCCCGAGAAATGAATTTTTGAAGAAAATTGTTTTCAGAAAATAATAAAGGTTTTTGAAAATGAATAATTATGTGAAAGACGTGTTATCGGGCCCGTATTATGGTTCCGGAGCCCGGAAAAGGTTTAATATATGTTATGTGACTTATCTGTGAAATTTGGTGTAAAACGGACTTGAAATGACGTGATTCTGATCAAAATTGGAATAATTAAGCTTTATGAAGTTTTAAGAAAATTCTAAGAGTTTTGAGGTTTAATTCGATGGGTTTGATGATATTTTGGTGATTTAAAAGCATGAATAAGTCCGTGTGATGGTTTGGGAGTCGTGTATGTTTTTGGTTTTGAAACCCGAGAGCTCGGGTGAGTTTCGGGTAGCTAACGGAGTGCGAAATAGTTAGAAAATCTGGTGTCTACTGCTGTTTCTGGTGTCTGAAGAGTTCTTCTATGCGATCGCATGAGCCTTGTTGCGATCGCATAGAGTAGCTGGGAGGGGTAGCGGAGTTGCACTATGCGATCACATCTCTATATCCGCGATCCCATAGTGGATCAGTGTAGTCAGGCGGCCCTAGGGGATTAACTCTCCGCGATCGTAGAGCTTGAGCCAGCATACTTCCGCGATCGCAATAGTCCCTCCGCGATCGCATTGACCAAGACCCAGACCTCTATGTGATCACAACCCTTTCTCCGCGATCGCATAGGGAAATTTCGTCTAGTTAATTTAAAGGTCAAAAACAGAATACTTAACACGGAATTCTTCACATTTTCACCATTCTCTTCTTCCTCAAACCCCATTGACGAGCCTTAGACCAATTCTTCCTCCATAACCTCTTGTGTAAGCTTCCTAACATCGATTTCTTCCATTTTTCTTTCATTAATCACTAAATTCTAGGCTTAAAATCCTAAAATCAAAGTAGAAATTAGGGGTTTTGGGTAGAGTTAGGTTTTTGGGAATTTTGGGTGATTCAACCCCAATTTGGGGTCGGATCTTAAAACAAATTATATATTTGAACTCGTGGGGTTATGGGTGATCGGGTTTTGGTCCGAGCCTCGTGTTTGGACCAAGCGGGCCGGATGGGTTGGTATTAATGAGTCAATATTGATGTTATTAAGTGAATTATGTCTAGATATCAGTGTTTCGGAGCCGGATTATAAAGGAAAGGCGGTCTTAGAGGGTTGATTTCTATTCTTTAGACTGAGGAAAGTGTCTTGCCTAACTTTGGTGAGGGAATAGGTAATGTATGCTATGTGCTAAGTGTTTATAATGTTCAATGCATAGGTAAGGTGATGAGTACCTATGCATTGTGTGTCAAGCATGCCCGTGAGTCTATTTTTGATAAAAATCTTGTTATTACTTCCATGTTCGTTACATTTTGAACTTGTCTCTACTTGGAAGTCGTCGTTGTTTGAAATCTTAGTTGATGAACTTATGATATATTGGTTTGATTGGAAACCCAACTGTCAAGGATATACTCTAAATGTTTGGTTATAGCTGAGACCCTTGTCGGGCACCTGTTGTGAAATTGACTGATGTTTTCCTCTTGCCGGGTGTTAATTAATCGTATTTCCACTATGCTGTATTCCTTAACATTATATTTGTCATTGTTTGGTGAGGAAGAGTGTTTATTTTTTTATCGCACGAGGGGACATGCCGTTCCGATTGTTTATTTATTTATTGCACGAGGGGACATGTCGTGCCGATTTTTTATTTATTTTTTGCACGAGGGGACATGTCGTGCCGATTTCTTATTTATTTATTGCACGAGGGGACATTCCGTGCCGAGTGTTTATTTATCTATCTCACGAGGGGACATGTCGTGCTGATTGTTTGTCATTTATTGCACGAGGGGACACTCCGTGTCGAGTGATATTTCTATTGATGCACGAGGGGACATTCCATGCCGAGTGATTGTGAGATTACACACGAGGAGACATGTCATGCATTTTGCTGTTCATTTCCTGTTCTGAGATGTTCAATTCCTGCTTTTACTTTAACATTTCGGTTATTACCCTGTTCTACTGTGCTAGTGATGGTTGCCCCTTTTATCCCCATCAGTTTTCCCTGTATCTGATTTTACTTCTTTATTTCCGTCGATATCTTCTAGTTCGTATATAGAATTGCACAGGTATGAATAGTGTTGTCAAGTCTAGCCTCGTCACTACTTCGGCCGAGGTTAGGCTCGACACTTACTTAGTACATGGGGTCGATTGTACTGATACTACACTGCACTTCTCTATGTTGTGCAGACCCCACATCCGGACCCCGTGGACCATTCTGAAGGAGTCACCTTCAGTCCACATCGAGCTTCAAGGTATACTGCTGGCGTTCGTGGGCCCTGAAGTCTCTTCTGCTCATAGTTTTCTATTGTCTTAGTCCTCCTTCAGTTTTAAAGACAATGTTGTATTTCCTTTTCAGACTTGTATTTAGTACTCATGTAGACAGTCTGTGAGGTTGTGACACCCCGGTTTTGGGAACATACGATGTTATTTACTTTATATGTTATTTATGCAAATTTCAGAGTTTTTATTACATTTCTACTGTAAAGTGTTTTCGAGGCATTTTGTTGAGATTTCGGTTAAGACTTGAACAATATTTTCTTTACTACCATGGAGTTGATTTGAACTTGTTAGGTCACATGAATACGTTGGCTTGTCTAGCGGGTTCAACATTATACAGAGTCACGGCCTGAAGGGTGGAATTTCGGGTCGTGAAAAGTTGGTATCAGAGCTCTAGGTTGCTTAGGTCTCACAACTCACGGACAACCTTGGTAGAGTCTGAAGGATCAGTGCGGAGACGTCTGTACTTATCCCCCAGAGGCTGCAAAGTTAGGAATAACTCCACATCTTTCCTTCTCTGTCGTGCCATTTGAGTTCTAATTACTAATTGAGCCTCTATCTTACTCTCTCGCAGATGGAGAGAACGCGTTCTTCCTTATCGACTGGTCAGCAGCTCGATCCCCCTATCGCAGCTCCTACGAGGGACCGAGGCCGAGGCCGTGCTAGAGGCCGAAGTAGAGCTAGAGCAGCAGCTCCAGTAGAGGACCTGCAAGTAGTCTATGCCGGTGAGGTTCCTGCTGGTACGGTTCCAGTCGGACCAGCTCGGGTCCCGGAGGGGTTCATTGCTACCCCAGTGCTTCAGGACGCCTTAGTTCGCTTGGTTAGATTGATGGAGAGTGTGGCCCAGGCCGGTATTCTTCCTACGGCACCAACTGGTTCTCAGGCTGGGGAAGGGACCCAGACTCCTGTTATTCATACCCTAGAGCAGGTTGCCACTCAGTTTCAGACTCCAGCACCTCAGACAGCTGGAGTAGCTCAACCGGGTATTGTGGCACCGACAACCGAGGGTGCAACTATGTCAGCGGATGCCCTTAGGATATTTCCCCCGAGCGTCGAGTGGACCCGATTATCAGGGTTCTCGTGCCTTGGTTCCTGTAGCAAGTGCACCCTTACCCTCTCAGCCAGCTAGGGGTGGTGGTCGAGGTACTAGAGGTGGTGGTCAGGCTCATAGAGGTGGAGCAAATGCCATGAGAGGTAGAGGTCAGCCCGTAGCAGGAAGACCTAGAGATGTGCAGGTTGGAGGGGATCGGCCCCGGTGTTATGCTTTTGCTGCTCGTCTTGAAGCTGAGGCTTCTGAAGGTAATATAGAAGATAATACTACAATTAATACGAGGAAAAATACTTGATACTTTAGCATCAAATAGCATTCCACCACACTCATACAACGTCAAGTTCATTGCTTCTTACCCATGTTAGTGTCACGTATGTATAAAATGAACAAAGTTAAAATTGATCTTCTATTTTATATAGATTAGTTTTGAAGAAAAATACGCTCATTATACTATTGAGAAATTTAGATTTGTCAAATGACGTATATATTGACATAAGGATGATATGTAGTTGTTTTGACAATAATGTTATACATGCAAAAATTATGATGGGTCAATGTGCTTTCAAGAATGTGCTTATCCTTAGAATTCAACTTTTACTCTTACAAAAGATGAAAGATATTCTTTTAAATTTTTTCGAAAGTGATTTTTTGTATGCTTAAATTTTGCAATGATAAGAAATAAAGCAAACAGAAAATAATCTCAAATGTTGAATTGTATTTACCACAATATACTTTCTCGCACAAACAACTAATATTACACTTTCGAGAAGAATATCACCGTTGACAATAAGTGTTCTTATCATGATAGAGCAACCAACACATTAAAAGTGAACATAGACAAAAAAATTGTCCATAAAAAAGTCTTAGGCTAGATATCATCACACTGCATATCGAACTAATGAACATGACTAAATTGATCGTTTGTCGGATTCATATGTTGTCCAATCATTTTGAATTCACGTAATATGCTAATGTAAACGCCCCTTCAAATTTATCATACATAGATGTTATTTCATGTTCTATCGGATGAGCTTGGGACGAACAAGCATATTCTATTACAAGGTTTTAATACTAGTTATACGCCTGTGCCTCTGCCGATTAAAACTTTACGGATGTGGCTTCATCAGCGGCGCCACAAGCAGCAGGTAACGATGCAAATCAAATGACAAGGAGCAACAAGAAGAAGGAAATAAAGGCCCAGAGGGCCTAGAGCAAGGTCAAATATTTGGCTTTTAAATGATTATTGTATTTTAAATGTTATATGTTTGTTGTGCCTTCGTATAAATAATTGACTAAATCCTACGTGTTACTATTAACATACAACACACATTATTAATAAAGTACAACACACGTGTTATTAATGAAGTTCTTATTAACCCGAAGTATCATTATTAACTTACAACGCATGTTCTTAATATTAATACATACTGATATGTATCACAAAATAAGGGACGCCTGTGGGTTAAATATTTATGTCTTAAGGAGCTGACCCGTTGGCATTTGATAGTTAATACTATCCGTAATACATTTGTTTAGTGAATACAGTTCTTAATCTATTTGCCTCAAAAGCGTCACAAGCAAACACAGGCAGAGGCGAAACCATGAGTTTGAAATTCTGATCGTTTTAGTTACTGAATTCTTAATTAATAATGTATACAGTTCAATAGATTTTACAAATACATGATGCATTACAAGTTTGGTAGATACATTAATTGACAAATGCATCTTGTATAAATCGGCCGAATCTGTTGACTACACTCTAGCTCCGCCCCTGAACACAGGAAGAACTAGCGGATATATAATGTTGCTACATATGTAAGTATGACTGTTTGAGTAATGAAGACGATTTAAGTAGTTGATCAACTACTGTCGTTTTAAAGGTTAATACGAAAATAAAGAGTAAATGAAAATGACGATAATGGTAGTTCCAAATATTACTAATTCTTTTTTTATTTATGCAAAATCAAAATGGCATCTGCTCTATCTTTTTAATCCTGTATATATTGTCTTATTTTTGATGGATTAAAAGTTTAGGAGAAAAGATACTTCCAGCTAAGATTTTATTGGCAATATTTCGTATCTTACTTAAATTAAGTAAGAATATGCAAATAGATGCATTTGTCAATTCTGATAATAATAACAAGTTTGGTAGATACATTAATAAATAACTTTAGCAATATTAAAATGGGAGATTTTAAAATATCTTGCAAAAATTGAATGAGAAACAATTAATAAGTGAAAAGTAGATTATATCAAAGCAGAAAATTAGAGTTGATAATACAGGATGAAGCGCCGATTGCGAAGCGTCAGTCGATTAGCTTTAGAGGTGTATGAATATCAATGAATTATTTGCCGGGAAAACAATAATTTTAGGAGGTGATTTCAGTCCAGCTCTATAGTAGTTTCAAAATTGATAAAGGAGAGACTGTAAGTGCTATTTTGGTAAATTCATACTTATAGTTTCAAACGGAAAAAATCGGCTAACAAGAAATATGAGAGTAAGAACATGTCACGACCCAAATGCCTAATTTTAGGAATTGTAATGATGCATAACAATATATTTGCTAGGCAAGTCAATGTTAGAACTTATTTAATTAACGGAAAAGACCTAAAAATGTCACTCAACTTTCAGAAATGATCTATTCATGCCATCCGTTAAAAAATGCTCATTTGATACCACTGTCGTTACACATTTTGCTCATCCATGCCATTATTGACTAACGGCTCAATTTTTATTTTATTTTTAATTTTTTAAGACCCCAACATTTCCACGTGTAATGTCCCCATTCGTCCGAATTAACTCATGCCCCACATTATAATTATTAAAAAAATAAAAATTGAGTTATTGGTCAATAATGGCATGGTTGAGTCAAATGTGTAACGGCAGTGGCATGAAATGAGCATTTTTTAACGGATGGCATGGATAGACCATTTCTGAAAGTTGAGTGTCATTTTAAAGCTTTTTTCGATTAATTAATTTCCATCAAAGTCTATTTAATTATAAACCGACAACTCAAAATCAAACTAACTTATTAACTTCAATGCATAACTTCAAGAATAAAATAATAAATGAATGATAACCGAGCCACGAACTAAATATATAACTATAAGACTACCCGAGGGTCTGGTGTCACAATTCACGAACTTCTAAGAATACTACAAATAATGGTCTCAAAGAAATAATGTATATGGTTTGAGCAAAATAAAATTGTCTCAATAAAACTAAGAGAAGACTCCAGGAATCTGCAGACGCCAGCAGATCTACCTCGTGTCTCCGAATGATGAAAGTCAGCTACTAAAGTCTTTAACGTTGGACGACACCTGGATCTGCACAAAAAAGTGCAGAGTATAGTATCAGTACAACCGACCCATGTACAGAGTAAGTGTCGAGACTAACCTCGATGAAGTAGTGACGAGGCTACGGCAGATAAATTATAACATAACTTGTAACAACATATTTATATAATAAAGCAAAAAAGAAATTCTAAACTAACGAAAACAATAAACTGTAAAAATAAATAAAATAATTCAGCTGTCTTTACCAGGTCTCCGCTATAACCAAATTCTCACATAATTTTTCAAATTTCCAAAGTCCTCTTTTTTGAAATAACCGTAAGTATAAAATATGAAAATAGTAAAGTAAGACAGTAGAGTTTCCAAATCTTTGTATTCAAAATCAGTAAAATATAAGTGTTCTCTCGTATTGCTCCTTGTTGCAGTGTGCAATCCGCTCCCACCTGTCCAACCTTATTACTCCTCTCTCTATATATATCACCTTTATTTCTTTTGTTGCGGCGTGCAACTCGCTCCCAACCGGAATTTATATGTTTCGTAGAATATTATCAACCAGCTCAACCTTTCATATATCACAATGAATCCAGGGTAAAACTAATACTTTCGAATTTCATAAAACAATTCCTCACAACAGGTTGATGAAAACAAGTAGACATGGAAGCATAGAAATCGTGCAGACCATTAAATCATGAATCAGATAATTGGGATAGGGAAGAGATCATGTTTAACAAGTAATTTTGGTGGTGCGCAGATACTCATCACTTCACCTATACACCACACACATGCAAATTCACATAGCAGTTATGTTGGGGATTCCTATTCCCTCAAGTCAATGTTAAACCAAGCACTTGCATCAATTACGCATGTCACTCACTGCTCAATTATAGCTTTCCTTTCGAATTCACCTCCAACACACTCGAATCTAATCATAATTAGTTTAATATCATTAATTAATGCTAAAGGAACTAATTTTACTAAGAATTATGATTTTTCCTAAGTTTTCTAAGAAAAAAAAGTTAAAACCCGACCCTGGGCCCGAATATGCAATTATTTTTAAAATCCGATCTCAAGTCGAGGAAAAAATTCATTTTTACAATATTCCCTAATTTTACACAAACCCTCAATTTTTACCATAAAAATTCTTAATTTTTAATTGAACAGTGATGAAAAACATTGGGTAATTGAAAGAGAAGAGTTTGCAATTGTTTACCAACACTTTTGGGATGAACTTGGGTGAAAAAAATCACCTCTAGGTCTTCGTAGTTTGAAAAATAGGAAGAAAAAGGTTCTGCCTATTGTAACACTATTTTTATATGACTAGGACGGCCTTCATCGCGTTCGCGATGGGCTTGCCGCGTTCGCGATGAGTTAGGATCATTGGCCTTCGCGTTCGCGGGGCTTGGAACGCGTTTGGGATGTTTTGCTTCCTTTGGTCATCGCATTCGCGATCGGGCGGCCGCGTTCGCGTAGAAGAAATGCAACTACCCTCCCCCCAGGTCCATTACTCTATGCGTTCGCGTGGGCAAGAACGTGTTCGCGAAGCTTTAACCCACCAGTGCTTCGCGTTCACATCCTGGGCTCCGCGTTGGCAAAGAACAAAAATGCCCTCATAAACTTTTACTCTACGCGTTCGCGAGTGAGTCCATGCGAAGGCGAAGAACTATTTTACTAGGCACCAAAAACAGAAAGCCAGCAAACTTTTCTAAGTTCAAAACATCCTGTAATCTATCCGAAACTCACGGAAGCCCTCGAGGCTCTAACCAAACTTGCACGCAAGTCTAAAAATATTATACGGGCTTGCTCATGTGATCAAATCATGAAAATCCAAAATTACGAATTAAACGTCAAAACTCATCATTTTTCTCAAGAACACTTAAAGTTCATTATTCTCAATCTGACGTCCGAATCACGTCCAATAAACTCTGATTCTCACCAAATTTCACATATAGTACTTAAATACTATAACAAATTTGTACCGGGCTCCCGAACAAAAATACGGGCCCGATACCAATAGTTTCAAACATTAATTTATTTCTTTATTTCATTAATAATTCAACAAAGTAATTTCTTTCAAAGATTGATTTATAAGGCTTGGGACCTCGGAATTCAATTCCGAGCATACACCTAAGTCTCATATTTTACTGCAGACCTCCCAGGATCGTCGGAACACATATCCGGTTCCGTTTACCCAAAATGTTGACCAAAGTCAACTAAAATCAAATTTTAACTCCAGTTTTTATTATTTCTCATATTTTCACATAAAAACTTTCCGGCTTCACGCCCGGACTGCGCATGCAAATCGATGTAATTTAAAATTAGTCTTTTTATGGCTAATAATCCTAGAACAAAGTCTTAATTCATAAAATGATCCCTTGTGTCATTATAGATTACATCCATCATTCAATGACTTTTTGGTTCATATCGAAATTAAAAGATAATTTGATCCTTCCAAAATAACTGGTTATCAACCTCAGTTGTGACAGTTTTCATGAAGATCACTAAATGAGGAAAATATTTTCATATTTAAATGAAGATGTAAGTTGTGCTAATTATATGATAGAAAGTACTATCTTAGCTAGTAGGCCGAGTTTCCTCGTGAAAGAAAAATATTTTTGAGTTTTAACTCAATAAAAGGTAATATAGAAGATGATATTACAACTATTACGAGGAAAAATACCTGGTACATTACCATCAACTAGCATTCCACCACATTGTACAACGTCAAGCTCATTGTTTCTTACCCATGTTAGTGTTATGTAAGGATATAATTAACAAAGTTAAAGTTGATCTTCTATTTTATATAGGTTAGTTTTGAAGAAAAATACGCTTATTATACTATTTAGAAACTTAGATCTGTCAAACGACGTAAATAATGACATAAAAATGGTATATAAATATTTTGACAATAACGACATACACATACAAATCATGATGTGTCAATGTGCTTCAAGCATGTGCTTATGCTTAGAATTCAACTCTTGTTCTTGTAAAAAATGAAGGGTAATTTTTTCAAAATTTTCCGAAAGTAATTTTTTGTGAGCGTGATAATAAATAAAGCAAAGAGAAAACAATCTCAAATGTTGAATTGTATTTATCATAATATACTTTCTCGCACAAACAACTATATATTACTCTTTCCAGAAGGATATCACCATTGACAATAAATGTTCTTGTCATGATAGAGCAACCAACGCATTAGAAGTGAACGTAGACAAAACAATTGTCCATAAAAGTCTTAGGCTAGATATCATCACATTGCATATTTTCTAAATTATAAGTACATACTATATAATATTATCTAATTAACATGACTAAATTGATTTTTTTGGGTTCATATGCTGTCCAATCATTTTGAATTCACGTAGTATGCTAATATAATGATAATATTTGGCTTTTACATGATTATTGTATTTTAAATATTATGTTTGTTGTGCCTTCATATAAATAATTGACTATCCTACGTGCTATTATTAACGTACACCACACGTCCTCATTAATAAAGTGCAATGCAAGTGTTATTAATAAAGTTCTTATTAACCTCACGTATTATTATTATTGTACAACGCACGTTCTTGGTATTAATAAATATTGATATGCATCACAAAATAAGGGATGACTGCGGATTAAATATTCATGTCTTAAGGAGCTGACCCGTTGGCATTTGATAGTTAATACTATCCGTAATACATTTGTTTAGTGAATAGAGTTCCTAATATATTTGCCTCAAAAGCGTCACAACCAAACACAAGCAGAGGTAAAGTCAGGATTTCAATATTGTGGGTTCGAAATTCTAATCGTTTTAGTTACTAGGTTCTCAATTAATAATTTATACATATTCAATAGATTTTTAAGACAAATACGGGATGCATTACAAGTTTGGTAGATACATTAATTGACAAATGCATCTCGTATAAATCGGCCGAATCTTTTGGCTACACTCTAGCTCCGCCCCTGAACACAGGAAGTACTAGCGGATATATAATGTTGCTACATACGTAAGTAGTATGACTGTTTGAGTAATTAAGACGATTTAATTAGTTGATCAACTACTGTCGTTTTAAAGGTTAGTAGGAAAATGAAATAAAAAGTAAATGAAAATGACGATAATGATAGTTCTAAATATTACTAATTCTTTTTTATGTATGGAAAATCAAAATGGCATCTGCTCTATCTTTTTAATCCTGTATAAATTGTCTTATTTTGGATGGATTAAAAGTTTAGAAGAAAGGATATTTCCAGCTAAGATTTATTGACAATATTTTGTATCTTACTTAAACTAAGTGAGAATATGAAAAAAGATGCATTTGTCAATTCTGGTAATAATAACAAGTTTGGTAGATACATTAATAAATGACTTTAGCAAATTAAAATGGGAGATTTCAAAATATCTTGCAAAAATTGAATGAGAAACAATTAAATAGTCAAAAATAATCTGATATGTATTTTGTAATGGGACCGCTTATAACATTAATAACGTGAAAACAACTCAGTATTTAAACTCAGCATTAGGCTTAGTTTTCTCTTTAATCTCTCTTTTTATTGCAGGTCTTCTTGCCCTAAACATAAAAGGTCTAAATGCAGCAACCAAATCAGAGGTAGATTTTTTTTTTCTTCTCTAGAATTGTTTTCTATTATAAGTTATGATTTCTGTATATTCTGAAAAAGCTAATTATTTTTGGTTGATTTGTTTTTTCTCTTTCAATTTTTAGAAATGGTCTTTATGTTTCTTTTCTTTTAGTCAATGGTGTTACATATAATTTCTTCTAGTTGTCTACGGTCACTGATAAAGACGCTTCCTTGATTTGAGGCCAATTTATGATGTCTAGCCGTAATTCTTAAATAAATAAAATAAATAAGCAAATCCTCTTAAACGAAAACTTTGAAATGGTGCAAAAACCATGTGAATTTTAATTAAAACATCCATGAGCGATAATCAAGCATTGATTTATATATTCTACTCTAGATCCGATGTATTCATGCAAGTGAACATCATTAGATCTAGCAGGAGATTTATCTACAAACTTTAACGTTATACAAACATAAGAATTTCATAAAAGAATTATTTGAATAACTAAATTCACGGTCCATTTCTTTTTCCACGACTGTAGAGGTGCACCTATTCTGTGTAGAATATCTGCTGCTAGAAAAAATAGGAAAATAGTATAACGATGAAGCGAAAAAAGACTAAAGATGCCCCTAACCTATTTGATTTGGTTTATAAACGCTCTTCGTTAATCTATCAGTCCAACATTGCCCCCTAAAATTTACATACTAATATTGTGGCTTTTTGTTAATGACATGGCAGCGTCTGGTTGGTCAAGGTGTAAGAATTAAATTATCAAACCCATAATTGTGTAGACCCGACCCAACCATTTTATTAAACCCGCACTTAATAATTAACCCCATTTTAACAAATGTCATTTATGAACCAAATCAAATAAGTTAAAGGCAATGCTTTTGCGTGATAACTCTCCTTGAGAAATATGAAAACATCAACAACAACAACAAAAATTTCAATGGATTCTTACAAGTATGATCCGGGCAGGGGAGGGTATATGTAGACCTTAATAACCCCTACCCTGAAAGACAGAAAGGCTATTTCGGCAAAAAAAAGATGAAAAGAAGCAATGACAACAAGCAATAATAATAACAAGATATTAAGAAAACCCAAGTGAAAGATAGCAATCAAACATTAGGTAGTGATAGTAATCAAAGAATAAAAAGATACCATATAATACTAAAACTATCGGTACGGGAAAGAAAAAAAGTAAAACGCTCGACTGCCTTCTCACCTTCTATTCTAATTCTCAACCTCCACACCCTCCTATCAACTATCATGTCCTCGGTAAGCTTAAGAAAGAAAAAAGTAAAACGATTGATTGCCTACTAACCTTCTACTCCAATTCTCAACTTCCACACCCTTCTATCAAGTGTCGTGTCCTTGGTAAGCTTAAGTTGTGACATGCCTTGCCTAATCACCTATCGTCAATACTTCTTTGGCATATCTCTACCTCTCCTCGTACCTATCAAGGTCAACCTCTCATACCTCTTAACTGGGGTATTTGTGCTTCTCCTTTTCACATGCCCCAACCATCTCAGCCTCGTCTCCTACATCCTAACCTCAACGGGAGCCACTCCCACAGTTTTTTCGAATATTTTTATTCCTAATCTTATCTAACCTGGTCTGTCTGTAAATTCATCTCAACATCCTCATTTCAGCTACTTTCATCTTCTAGGCATGAGTTTTTGACTGGCCAACACTCTGCCTCATAAAATATAGTCGGTTTGACCACCACTTTATAGAACTTGCCTTTGAGTTTTAGTGGCACATTCTTATCACATAGGACACCAGATGCATTCCTTCATTTTATCCACCCTGCTCTGATACGATGTGTTACATCCCCATCAATCTCTCAATCTCCTTATATTAATGGCCCACTGTATTTGTAATTTTCTATATTGGGGATAACTTGTGTATTGAGCCCCACACCCATGTCCGCTACTTAGGTCACGCTGCTAAACTTGCATTCCAAGTATTCTATTTTGGTCTTGCTACTTGAAACCCTTTGTGGGGTCTGTCTCCAAACCCCCAGCCCCTCGTTAACACCACCTCATGTCTCGTCAAACAAAACTATGTCATCTGCAAATAATATACACCATGACACCTCCCTTAAAAGTGTCTCGTCAATGCAACCATCACCAAGAAAAATAAAAATGGGTTAAGGGTTGATCCTTGATACAACCCCATCACTATCGAGAAGTGTTCCAAGTCTCCTTTTATCCGAGTCTTAGCTCCATCATATATGTCCTTAGTCGCTCTAATGTAGGCTACATTCTAGAGGCATATCTATGTGTTGGAGCATGAACCACATAAATCCATGCTCCTCGCTATATCTTGTATAATAATGTTATATTTCTTAAATATGTGAACCCAATCTCAAAAAGCCATATGGTGCAACGATCATTAGGTGCATCTTTATAAGTTAGAGGTTCGAATCTTAGTTTGTAGGCATGTGTAGTGTCCCTTCTTGTGTTTTAGTTAAGTAACTTTTTCTAATTTGATTTATTCATTTAAAATTTCAAAACTAACACATTGAAATCCTTGATCTCTCTTTGTCATCGTAAAAAATTATATAATTAAAACGATAACAGTTGATGTTGTAGTATGGTTTAATAATTCCAATACTTTTTATCAGGAGTATAGGTATATATGGAAAAAATCACTAAAATTACAAGAAAAAATTTATTTTTAATCTGTAATTTCTAAATGGTAATAAATCCATGGTAAGAACCTGAAAGTTGAATCAGTCAAATATATATTCTAATTTGCCTATTTATAACGGCACCTATTTTTNGCAAAGAGATACTGAAAAGCCCTAGCTTGCGGTACTTTTGTTGCGTCTTTATATTTATCGATATATGTGTATAATTTAACATCCCCCAATATTACAAACTAACTCAACATGTGTTGTTTTGGAAATGAATAATAGGTAGGCCGCATGCTATGCATGTAAAACATTGCTCTACGTTATTTTTTTGTTTTCTAATTTAAAAAATTCAGTAGTAAGGAATGTGGAAAAGAACATGACATGATA
>ML403912.1:0-44842 GCA_005239525.1 Nicotiana knightiana | reverse complement strand
ATTGTCTGCCTTCTAAGTTCATAGGCAGTAAGGTTTCCAATTAGTTCATCCAATCTGAGGGTTTTCATATTTTTGGATTCCTGTATAGCAGTGATTTTCTTTTCCATGAGATTGGTAAAACCCTTGTCAGGATCTTCTCTACCCTGTCCTCTTCAAGAATGACTCTACCAAGAGACTTAAGTTCATTTGTCAAAGTTGTGAACCTTGTGTACATCTCTTGGATTGTCTCTCCTTCTTTCATAGTGAAGTTTTCATACTATGATTATAGAAGAGTACCTATTGATCCTTTTACCTGAGGTGTTCCTTCATGGGCTACTTGCAAGGTATCCCAGATTTCTTTGACAGTGGTGCAGCTTTGGATTATACTATACTCGTATGGACCTAGTCCATACACTAGCCACTTCTTGGCCTTTGCATTCTTCTCCCATTTCTTCAGATCCTCAGCAGTGCAGTTAGCTCTAGTCTTTGGTACATCTACACCTTCAGCAGTCTTCATCACGGTAGCTAGAGGACAATCAGTGACTATCTCCCAGAGTTCATAGTCTTCTCCAATCAGGTGGTCCTTCATCCTGTTCTTCCACCAAGAGTAATACTGGCCATTGAAGAATGGTGGCCTTGCAGTTGATTGACCCTCCTAGTTTCCAAGTGGTGCACTCACTTTGATGTTTTCCAAGGTGTTAGCCTTTTCAAGGATAACCTTCTCTGATACCAATTGATGTTTTATACGTCAATACCACACAAGAGGGGTGGTGATTTGTGTGGTGTCCAATTTTCGAGTGTTGTCTCAATAGAAGAACCTGGTTCTTCTTGGTATTCCAACTTCTACTGGTGCAGAATAATAAATGCAGTAAAGTAAAAACACAGAGATATTTACGTGGAAAACACCTGGCTCAAAAAGTGAAAAAACTTGGCTCAAAAAGTGAAAAAACCACGACTTACTCCTCAGTAGGATTTTCCCAAACTCTTCACTACAACACTTAGTCAAACAGCATTTACAAAATAAACTCTTTTGTAAACCTAGGACTAACTCTAATCCCTTTATAGCAAACTAGCCCCTAGCTAATTGCGACAAGCTTCAAGTTAACTCTAACTTGAACAATGTGTACCTATTATAATTGCTTCTAATAAAGATGAAAGCTACAATACTAAATCACCTATTAAAACCAACTAGACTCGAAAGACAAACAGATGGAACTGGTTCTTCTAGCTGGTCAGTAGCCTTTGTGTCGCACAAGGATTCTGCTTGCAAAATTTCTCTGGTAATTTTGCCTTCAGTTCTTACTTCAATTCTGTCTTTGTGCAAATGAATCTTCAGTAGGAATACTTCAACATTATATAGCGCCACAAGTTGAGATGTTCTTGTTTAGTTCTAATGCAACTCTTCCTTAGTGGAAGAGTTTGTGTTTAACTCAACTTCCTTCCTTTACTTCTGTCCTTGCTGAACTGGAACTCTAACCCCTTATCAATTTGCAACCTTTTTGCATTAGGAGACAACCTCTTAGTTTATGGATAATTCACAGATCACGTTTATCTCATGTACATGTACGGCTCTTGTGTCAATTGGTTCGTTCGATATGTTTGCCCTGATGGACCTGGTTCAACTGGGTAGGCATTTGTCAATCTTCAAAACCATGCAGTGACTTGGGTCAATAATGACCAAACATTGCAAGTGTGTGGCCAATTCTGTCTGTTAAGTGATCCTAATATGAGTATTTAGTCTGAACAAGTTCTAATCTACTTGAACTATGTGCTGAATATATTTGTTTCCTGGTACAGCTCTGTGTAATCTGAATCTGCTTGCTTCTGGACACTAAACTTTTTTTTCTAAAACTGCTCCCCTACTCTTTATATACTTGTTTTCAAACTTCTACTCTTAGTTATCTAGGCTCCTACCACCCCTAGTGTGAGCACTTCCTAGGGTCCTTGAGACTCCTCCGAACTCTGACACATTGGGGTTTGTCTTCCAATCTTTCACAATTTTTTTCTATGAAAAGGGTTCTGGTGTGAGCATCGGGGTCCTGAGGCCCTTGGGAACTTTGACACACTGGAAGCCTGACTTTTAATGTGCCATGGATGGATCATTGATATACTCTAAGGTTGTTCTTTTGGAAGGTTTGGTTCCCAGGTTTATATTGGGCCTATGAAGGCTCCCTATAGTGTAATGGATACTATTACGCCAACTTATTCATTTTGGGTTGTAATAAATTATGTAATAACATATTTGGGGTTGATTAGTGAAAGCGGGAGGGGGGGTTCTTCTATTTTTGTTAAATTTGGGTAGAAATCCTTCCTATAGGTTTAATTATGTTGATCAAGTTGTGTGATTTCCATTGCTTGATTAGTGATCCTGCCTATAAGAACTTCTTGATTGTTCATTTCTGTAATTTTAAAACTCGCATATTAGAGATCCTGTTTACAATTATGCATTCGAAATCCAGTCCTAGGATCCACACATTTTCAAACCCCAACGTGCATTAGATACCATGTCTATAAGATTCAGTTTGTTTCAATAATAACCTTTTTTGGCAACGTGCTTAAAATTCTGCCTACATACGTGCATAGATACCATGCTTATAGGAAATAAAGATCAGTTCAAACCTAGAAAACATGCTTATAGGAAATAAATCAGTTCTAACACCTAGAAATCATGCCTATAGGAGTTAACTAATTCTGCAAATTAGAAAGCATGCCTATAGGGTCTAAAGGATAAAAACATGTTGGTTAAAATCAGTAACTCGTTGTTAACAGATTTAGATACCATGCCTATAGGATTCTGTTCTGGTTATCACCTTAGGCAAGCCTCTAAGATTATTAAGAATTATGGGCTTAAAATTGTGATATCTTGCTGCCTGGAATATGCCCGGATTCAAGTACTAAAATCAGTAGGCAAACAGATAGGTACCGCTACTTGTTTTAATAAACTGATGTCTTATATTCTGTTTATGCTCATCTAGATATCTTTCCTATAGGGTATTAAATTGATAAAACTTGTTGTTTAATTGCATGCATTTTTTTATTACTTGTGGAGGTTACACGAGCTCTTATTTGCTCCTTATGTGACAGTCCTATCTAATTATTTGTTTGTCGCTTAGTGTTTCCCATTTTTAAGAAACATAGGTCAGTCTAGAACCACCTTAAATAGAGGTCCTAAACACCTCCAGGATCATAGGTAAGAGACGGTTAGTGCATGCTTAAGGCACGAGTTAGAAGCTATTAGAACGCTTAGGTAATAACATAAATATAGTAATTGGGTAGTAAAGGAGATGATGACATGTGCGCTAATACTATGTGTAGCACCCCAACTTGGGGAAAGCTACCAAGTATTGCACGGAAATGATCCTATAGGCTAAGAAACATAGGACCCTTTAATTCCTGCTTTAAAATAATAGTTGTCTAAATTGATTTAATGACTAATTCTCTTAATTAAGTTCGGACGGGACCCACCTTTGTGGACCAATAGGGGTGCCTGACACCTTCCCCTCAAGGTAATTTTGAGCCCTTACCCGATCCCTGGTGATGCAAACTAGTTTCATGAGTTATTATCTTTAGGTGCCCTAACGCACCTTAATCCATTAGGTGGCGACTCTTCAAATCTCATATCTCATCCCAAAAGGGAAGGGAGTTGTCTCATTAAACGTCAAAACCCAATTTCGCGAGAAGAAGGAGGCGCGACAGTTATCTTTCTAGAGAAGTTTGTGCCTCAGTCTCGCAAAGAGGAGCTGTGCAGACAGTTTGAGCAGCTCAGTCAGGGCGATATTTCTGTGACTCAGTTGTGCTACGATTCTAAGATTTAGCCCGTCATGCTATCGAGTTGGTTCCCACAGACAAAGAGAGGATCAGGAGGTTTATAGATGGACTCACTTTTCTTCTTCGATTGCTTATGACCAGAGAGAGAAGGTCTGGAGCTACTTTTGACGAGGTTGTCGACATTTCTCAACAGATTGAGATGGTTCGCGGTCAGGAGAGGGTTGAAAGGGAGGCCAAGAGGCCTCATGGACAAGGTAGAATCAGTGGTTCTCCTTCTGGGGGTCAGTTCCAGCACAGTAGAAGTCATCTTTTCAGGCATGCTCAGACAGTTCGCCCAGTTCACCATGCTGCATCATCCGGTCAGGGACCTCATGGTTATTAGGAGGTCCAGACATCATTTGGTGCTCTACCATCTCAGAGTTCATCTCATGCAGCATCAGCTCAGAGCTCATCTATGCCAGGACCTTATAGCGGTTATTCTAGTGCTCGGGGTTCCCTTTAGTACCCGCCATCCTTTGCAGGGAGAGATTTCTTTGAGTGTGGGGATTTGGAACATATCAAGAGGTTTTGTCCCCGCTTGACGGGAGGTTCATCTCAGCGGAGGAGTCAGCCTTCGACTTCAGCACCAGTACCTCCATCACCCGCCCAGCTAGCTGGAGGTGGAGCTCAGTCATCTAGGGGCCGCCCTAGAGGGGTAGGCCGATCAGGTGGCGGTCAGGCCCGTTTCTATGCACTCCTAGCCAGACCTGATGTTATTGCTTCAGATGCTGTGATTACATGTATTGTTTCAGTTTTCCACCGAGATTCCTCGATATTATTCAACCCCGGTTCCACGTATTCATATGTTTCCTCATATTTCGCTCATTCTTTGGATATTCCCTTTGAGTCTTTAGTTTCATCTGTTCATGTATCGACTCCTACAGGAGAAACTATTATTGTAGACCGTGTGTATCGGTCGTGTGTGGTAACTATTAGGGGTTTGGAGACCCGAGTGGATATTTTGTTGCTCAGTATGGTTGACTTTGATGTGATATTGGTTATGGATTGGTTATCTCCATTCCATGTCGTTCTAGATTGTCATGCTAAGACCATAACATTGGCGATGCTGAGATTTTTGAGGGTTGAGTGGAGCCGTTCTATAGATTATGCACCAAGTAGGTTGATTTCATATTTAAAGGCTCAGCGTAAGGTTGAGAACGGTTGCCTATCTAATTTGTATTTTGTGAGAGATGTTAGTGTAGAGACTCCTACCATTGATTACGTTCTGGTAGTACGTGATTTTCCGGATGTGTTTCCTGCAGACCTGTCGGGCATGCCGCCTGACAGGGATATTGATTTAGGTATTGATTTGGTGTCGGGCACTTAGCCCATTTCCGTTCCATCATATCGTATGGCATCGGCAGACTTGAAGAAGTTGAAAGAACAACTTCAAGAACTTTTTGATAAGGGGTATATTCAGCCTAGTTTGTAACCTTGGGGTGCACTAGTTCTATTTGTAAAGAAGAAGGATGGTTCCATGAGGATGTGCATTGATTACAAGCATTTGAACAAGGCCACAGTCAAGAACAAGTATCCTTTGCCTCGTATTGATGATTTATTTGACCAGCTTCAGGGAGCGAGGGTGTTCTCCAAGATTGATTTGAGGTTCGGTTATCACCAGCTGAAGATTCAGGATTCGAATATTCTTAAGACAGCTTTCAGGACCCGTTATGTCCATTATGAGTTTTTGGTGATGTCTTTTGGGCTGATCAATGCCCCAGCAGCGTTCATGCATTTTATGAACAGCGTATTCCAGCCTATTTGGACTCATTCGTTATTGTATTCATTGATGACATCCTAGTGTACTCTCGTAGCTAGGAGGAGCATGCTCAACATTTGAGGATTGTATTATAGAGATTGAGGGAGGAGAAGCTTTATGCAAAGTTCTCCAAGTGTGAGTTTTTGCTCGGTTCAGTAGCATTCTTGGGGAACGTGGTGTCCAGTGAGGGCATTCAGGTGGATCTGAAAAAGATAGAGGCGGTACAGAGTTGACCTAGGCCGTCCTCAGCCACGGAGATTATGAGCTTTCTTGGTTTGGGGGGGCTATTACTGTCGCTTTGTGGAGGGATTTTCATCTATTGCATCACCCTTGACAAAATTGACCTAAAATGGTGCTTCACTCAGGTGGTCGAATGAGTGTGAGGAGAGCTTTCAGAAGCTCAAGACTGTCTTGACCACAGCTCCAATGTTAGTTCTGCCATCAGCTTCAGGTTCTTATACCATGTATTGTGATGCCTCGAGGATAAGCATGTGATGTGTTCTGATGCAGGAGGGTAGGGTGATCACCTATGCCTCGCGCCAGTTGAAGACCCATTAGAAGAATTATCATGTCCATGATCTTGATTTATCAGCCATTGTTCACGCCTTGAATATTTGGCATCATTATTTGTATGGGGTTCATTGTGAGATCTATACTGATCACCAGACACTGTAGCATCTGTTTAAGCATAAGGACCTTAATTTGCACTAGCGGAGATGGTTGGAGCTTCTGAAAGATTATGATATCACTATTTTATACCATCTGGGGAAGGTCAATGTGGTGGCCGATGCTTTAAGCCACCGAGCAGAGAGTTTGGGGAGTTTAGCATATCTTCCGGCAGCAGAGAGACTCTTGGCATTGGATGTTCAAGCCTTAGTGGGCCAGCTTGTGATATTGGATATTTCGGAGCCGAGTCGGATATTAGCTTGTGTGGTCTCCAAGTCTTCTCTTTATGACTGGATCAGGGGGCGTCAGTATGATGACCCCACTTGCTCGTTCTTAAGGAGAGGGTCCGGCGAGGTAATGCTAGAGATGTGACTATTGGCGATGACGGCGTGTTGAGGATGAAGGGTCGGATATGTCTACCTAATGTAGATGGGCTTCGGGAGTTGATTCTTGAGGAGGCCCACAGCTCGCGGTATTCCATCCATCCCGGTGCCGCGAAGATGTACCAGGATTTTGAAACAACACTATTGGTGGAGGTGGATGAATAAGGATATAGTTCGGTTTGTAGCTTGGTGTCTCAACTGTCAGTAGGTTAAGTATGAACCTCAGAGACCGGGTGGCTTGATTCAGAGATTAGAGATCCCGGAGTGGAAGTGGGAGTGGATCACCATGGAATTTGTAGTTGGGCTCCCACAGACTTCGAGCAAGTTCGATGTTATTTGGGTTATTTTGGATCGGCTGACCAAGTCCGCGCACTTCGTTCCAATTGGTACTACTTACACTTCATAGCAGTTGGCTGAGATTTATATTCGCGAGATTGTTCGCCTGCATGGTGTTCCAGTTTCCATCATTTCGGATAGAGGTACTCAGTTCACATTGCAGTTTTGGAGGGCCGTGCAGTGAGAGTTGGGCACTCAGGTTGAGTTGAGCACCGCTTTTCACCCTCAAACGGACGAGTAGTCCGAGCACACTATTCAGATATTGGAGGACATGTTGCGCGCTTGTGTTATTGACTTTGGGGGTTCATGGGACCAGTTTCTGCCGCTCGCAGAGTTTGCATATAACAACAGTTATCAATCGAGTATCCAGATGGCTCCGTACGAGGCTTTATATGGGAGGAGGTTTAGGTCTCCGGTAGGATGGTTTGAGCTGCGTGAGGCTTGGCTCTTGGGTACAGACTTGGTCCAGGACGCATTAGATAAGGTGAGGTTGATTCAGGAGCGGCTTCGCACGATGCAGTCTAGGCAGAAGAGCTATGCATATAGGAAGGTCCATGATGTGTCCTTTATGGTTGGGAAGAACGTTTTGCTGAAGGTATCACCCATAAAAGGTATTATGAGGTTTGGGAAGAGGGGCAAGTTGTGCCCCCGGTTCATTGGGCCTTTTGAGGTGCTTCAGAGGATGGGAGAGGTGGCTTATAAGCTTGCATTGCCACCCAGCTTGTCGAGTGTGCATCCGATATTTCATGTTTCCATGCTCCGGAAGTATGTTGGTGATCCGTCCTATGTTTTGGACTTCAACACTGTCCAGTTGGAGGTGATATGCCTTATGATGTGGAGTCGGTGGTCATTTTGGATTGCCAAGTTCTAAGTTGAGGTCAAAGGATATAGCTTCAGTGAAGGTGCAGTGGAGAGGTCAGCCTATGGAGGAGGCCACCTGGGAGACCGAACGGGAGATGCGAAGCAGATATCCACACCTATTTGAGACTCCAGGTATGTTTCTATACCCGTTCGAGGATGAACGCTTGATTAAGATGGGGGATGTAATGACCCGGCCAGTCATTTCAAGAGTTATAGACCTATTTCCCCCATTTCTGCTTCTTTTTATGTAATTCATCTTATTGTCTTATACCGGGTTAGTTGGTTCGGTTCCGGAGTGGTTTCGGAGTGAATTGAGACACTTAGTCTCTTTGGGGTAAGCTTAAGTTGGAAAAGTCAACCGGATGTTGAATTATGTGTAAACGGTCTCGGATTCGAATTTTGATGATTCTTTTAGCTCCGTTAGGTAATTTTGGACTTAAGAGCACGTCCAGAATGTGATTTGGATGTCCATAGTAGAATTTGGCTTGAATTGGCGAAAGTTGGAAATTTGGCAATTTTGGTCGGCAGTGGAAAATTTGATATCAGGGTCGGAATGGAATTTCAGAAGTTGGAGAAGGTTCGTAGTGTCATTTTTGACATGTGTGCAAAATTTGAGTTCATTCGGATGTGGTTTGGTAGATTTCAGCGTCGTTTGCAGAATTTTGAAGTTTAGAAGTTCTTAGGCTTGAATCCGAGGGTAATTTGGTGTTTTGATGTTGTTTTGAGTGATTCAAAGGTGCGACTAAGTTTGTATGGGGTTATATAACTTGTTGGTATTATTGTTTGAGGTCCCTAGGGCCTCGGGTGTGTTTCGGGAGGTTAAGGGGTCAAGTTTGAAATTTAGAGAAATGGCTGAACTTTGATGTTGTTGGTGTAATCGCACCTGTGAGGGTGTTGCCGCAGGTGTGGTAGGTAAGGCGCAGGTGCAAGATTTTGTTGGACTGGAGAGAAACTCAGGTGCGAGTGGGTGTGCGTACCTACGAACCCGCATATGCGGATAGGTTCCTGCAGAAGCGAAAGTGAGGAGGTCAGGCAGTGGCCGCAGGTGCGAGGTCTTTTCCGCACCTGCGAGGGGCGCAGAGGCGGATGTGGAGCGCATGTGCGAAGTTGGGGGTTTTAGTGACTTTCGGCAGGTGCGGAGTATTTTACGCAAATGCGAAACCGCAGGTGCAGATTTTGGGTCGCAGGTGCAAAGGACCTGGGCAGAAACTATAAATAGAACACTTCGTGAATTTCGGTTCATTTCTACCATTTCAAGTCGGTTTTTGGAGCTTTTGGAGTGATTTTGAAGGGAGATTCAAGATATTTCAGTGAAGTAAGTTGCTTGGGCTCTAGTAATCCTATCTATGGTGTTTTCCCATTGTATTATCATCTAATTAGTGGAATTTAGGGGTGAAAATAGGGGGTTAGGGCTTGGGATATTGGAGAGTTTGATGTGATGATTTAAGGGACCAAATGGTGTTGGATTTTGATAAATTTCATATGTATGGACTCGTGAGTGAATGGGCTTTATAGTTTTGTAATTTTCATCGGATTTCGAGACGTGGGCCCGGGGACCGGGTTTGAACCAATTTCGGGTTCTTGGTCTAGTTTGGTAGTTTTTCTTGTGGAATTCATTCCTTTAGCGTATATTGATGGTATTATACTGGTTGTGAATATATTCGGAGCATTTGCGGGCCGAATCGAGAGGCAAGGGCATCCCGGAGTAGGATTTGTCTTGGTTTGAGGTAAGTAACGCTTCCAAACTTGGTTCTGAGGGTTCGAAACCCCGAACTATGTGTTATGTGATTAGTATTGAGGTGACACACATGCCAAGTGGCGGGCGTGCGAGCTTGCACCGTGAGAATTGTGACCTGGATGATTCCATGGCACCGTTTAGTGGCTCTATCCTGTTAATATCCATGTTTCCATCAAGTGATGAATTGGTTGAGTTGTAAACCATGTTGGATATCATGTTTAGGATTTGTGCCGGTATTGTTGGGAACCTTAGCGGTCGTTTATTGCTGTCACCTCATTAGTTTCATTTATTATTTCATACTCCGTCATGATCATGCATCTTCATATCATATCTCAGTCTCGGTAATTTATTGATTTATCATATCATTTGTTCTGCGTTGTTTTCATGAAATTGTGAGCCTGTGGTGACACTGGAGAGGTTGATGACTGAGTGAGGCCTAGAGCATGTTTTAAGTGATAGTTATGGGATCAGGCTGCATGCCGCAGCAGTATTATTGATGGTTTTGATAGCGCTTGGGCTGTAGGAGCCCCTTCGGAGTCTGTAACACACCCCTAGTGAGCGCGGTTGATATGATTGAAGGATGGATCTTCCCTGGACATGGATCTTGTCCGAAGTACTTATCACCTGGAGATGGATCTTCTTCGTAGGGATGGATTGCCCTTAGTCCTCGGTACCAGATGACCTATGGATATGTGTTGTGTATATATATTCCGGGATGGATCTTCCCTGGGCCGTTTGAGCCATATGTGGTACCGAGTGGTTGACATATCGAGAGTGAGGGCATTTGAGGCTGATTTTATGGTGCATCATTTTCAGTATGTGCATTGGCATGTAGTGATAGTAGAGTTATCTTCAATACACTGTGCGACATTGCTTTACTTCCAGTGATGAATTTGCCTAAATTGTTTTAAGAGCGTCTCTATGTTTTCGTACATTTATTTCGTGTTATTTGTACCGGTTGAGTTCGCCACCATCTTCAGTCCATAGTTTTGACATGTTACTTACTGAGTTGGTGTACTCAAGTTACTCCTCGCAACTTGTGTGCAGATCCAGGCATTTCTGGACACGATGGTGGCTGCTGATTCTCTGCGTTGGAGTTGGAGACGATTGAAGTAGTTGCATGACGTTCACGGACCTCGATCTTCTCTTCCTTAGTTCATTTTACTCTGATGTTTAAATTTATAGATATTTTGTGGACTATGTCCGTCTTTTTAGGCACTCATGTACTCAGTGATGCCCCGATTATTGGGACAGTTGTATTGTATATTTGGGGTAACCTTGTGTTTTAAAATTTTGGCCTTTATTTATGTTAAATCATTTTGCTGCTAAATCTAAAGGGTTTTTTACTGAAATGAAAGAAAATGTTGGAGTTAGGCTTGCCTAGTTTCATGATAGGCGCCATCACGTCCGCGTAGATTTTGGGTCGTGACACTGCTTCTGCGGACCAAGCTCCGCTTCTGCGGAAATCACTTAAAGCCCCTGAGACCGCATATGCGATCATCGCAGGTGCGGAAATAACCTCGCACTTGCGCATCCCTCTTGCACATGCGCTTGCCTGCCCGTATCTGCGACTCTCGCAGGTGCGGGAAAAACTTTGCACCTGCGGATCCTGCTCAAGTCCCCTATGGCCGTTAATGTGGCTCCTTTGCCGCTCTGCGGGCTCGCACCTGCGACTCCCACTCCGCAGGTGCGGAAGACACCAGAACCAGCAGCTGATCAGCTGCATTTCCAAGTTCCAAACTTCCCGTTAGCCATCCGAAATCACCCCCAAGCCTCACGGGACCTCAACAAAATATACCAACAAGTCACATATCAACATACGAACTTAGTCGATCCTTCGAATCACTTAAAACAACATCAAAACGCCAAATTACCCTCGGATTCAAGCCTAAGAACTTCTAAACTTCCAAATTCCGCAAACAACGCCGAAACCTATCAAACCACGTTTGAATGACCTCAAATTTTACATACACGTCACAAATGACACCACGAACCTACTCTAACTCTCGGAAATCCATTCCGACCCCGATCACCAAATTTTCGACTTTGGCCAATTCAAGCCTAATTCTACTACGAACCTCCAAATCACATTCTGGAGTCGCTCCTAAGTCCAAATCACCTAACGGAGCTAATGGAATCATCAAAATTCAAATCCGAGATCTTTTACTCATAAGGCAACATTCGATTGACTTTTCTAACTTAAGCTTATAACAAAGAGACTAAGTGTCTCAATTCACTCCGAAACCACTCCGGACACGAACCAACTAACCCGGTATAACACAATATAGCTGAATAACGCAAAAAAGAAGCAGAAATGGGGGGAACAGGGCTATAACTGTCGAAACGACCGGTCGGGTCGTTACATTAAGTAATTGCAACTAACTTAGAATATATTTTGTCTTCTAACGTTTCATTCTTTTTTTTTTTTAATGTTTGCATTTTTAACAGTTTGACTCTTACTACTATATTATAATCAATTTTATTATAAATTTCGAAAAGAATGACTTAGATTTTTCGCAAATTAGTTAAATCAAAGACTTTTTTGGTTAATTAAGATTGCTCTTAATGGTAAAGAGATTTTCTTGTTGTAAATTCAAATCTTAATAATAGCCCATCCCAAGTTTTAAATATTTAATTGTAATTATAATTTTCATCTAATAAGAATTTTACGTTCAATATAATTAAAAAATCATTTAGGATATGCACATCTCGTGTGTATCCTATCTCAATGAGTGTTTGAGTTATCAAACAAAAGTATAAGTTCCTCACAATAGTCATTAATATTGACGTTGTATGTATAACTAACTCAATTAAGAAAAAAATATCTCATAGAATTCCTCATTCATCAGTTAATAATTCAACTTAAAATTTATGCTATTTTTTTAATAAATAAAGTTAGCATGCTTCCTTTTCAGTTTCAGTAGTACATAAAGTCATTGAAAACATAAATAGTGAATAGAACGTCACACATATAGCAAACAACTAATAATCCATGAATTTCAGATGAACTCAAAATCAAAGTGCCCTAAAAATAAGAAAAGACATTCAAAAAGAATACTAAAGTAAGCTAGTAAAATACACCTGAGAATGACTCAAACGTATATTTGAAAGAGTATGTTTAGTTTTGATATATCATTATTCAAGTAGAATTAGTATTTAAATAATTCTAATATTGATTAACTCCATTTGTCGTTATATTAGAAAATAATTAGTTTTATAACAATTCTAAAATTTATTTTTAAAAGTAAAAATGATCGATACACGTTTCGATTGGAGAACACGTATTTCTTCTTAATTTGAAGGGAATATCTATTGAAAAAGTCTTACAAAAATTGTAGTAATTTATGTAACATGATATTGAATCTAAAATGATTGATATATATATATGGTTTTTGGTAATTAAATTCCAATATTTATTATATATTTTTATTATGATTTTTTAAAAGTCTATCAATAAAAATAATTATATATTTTTTAGCGATTTGGAATAAAGAGGGTCGTCATATAGTTTTTAGAAGAAACTGGTTCACACATAAAAAATTTAAGCACATATATTTTATATTAATTTGAAGGGCATTATCCTTTGGGGTGAGCTTACAAATATTATAATCATTTTTGTGACAATCTAACATGATTGAAATAGTTACATTTTTTATTATAATTCTTCAAACAGTCATCAAATTAACACTAATTAAAAAAATTGTATCTTTCTATTAGAGTTATTGGAATGAACGGCTAGGTCATATAGTTTCTAGCAAAAAAATGAATTATTAAGTAGCAATGTAAGGTCTTAAGTTGACTAATACTGAATGTGTATTTTACAACTAATAACTTATTACGTAATCACAAAATAAGTATAGAGGGCCATTTATTAGAATAGAAGAAAAATAAAAATAATAATAATAAATGTCAACTTATTTTGAATACTTATTATTTCATTCTTCTTTCTTCTATTCTAAATTTTAATCAAGTTAATTTTTAATACTATGTTATAATTTAATCGACTTTATTTTCCAATTTCTTTCATTATCGGTGGCTTTTTTTTCTATTGAAATATATATATATATATATATATATAAGCCAAGATTTTGTCAACCTGAAGATAGTTTTACTTGTATAATGAATTTGAAAAATAATGAAATTAAATTATTTTTTTTGCTAATTAGCTATTCCAAATATTTAATTATTTATTTTCAGGAATAAAAGATATAAATTATATTTTACTGATTTAAATTCTTAATATTAGCTCATACCAAAATTTAAGTATTCAATTATAAATACATTTTATCGAATAAAAATTTTTTTTGTCAAATTGTAAGAAAATCAAATGAGTGAGAAATAGTTTTGTATATTTTAAAGTATTTTAGTATATAAAACAATTTTACCTTAATCAAAACATAAAAAAAGTTACTTTGTCATCTTCCAAGAACGGCGTACGTGCTCTTTCTTTTTTGATTGAATTCTTGGTACCTGGCAAAAGGGATGAACTTCTAAATACCAAATGGTTACGTCCTATTTGCTTAGTATTTTTAATTCATTCCTTTTCTTGCCATTTATATATAGTTTATTTAAGTGTAAAAATTTATATAAAATAAAATATTATATTTTTGATGTTCTAAATATTAAATTTTTCTACGTAATCTAGATAAGGAAGAATGTAATATATACATTTTAGTTGATTTTGTAGCCTTAAATATTAGGAAAATAATTAAATGAGTATTCCTACATATTAGGAAAATAATTAAATGAGTATTCTTACATATTAGGAAAATAACTAAATTACTATGTTATCCCATGTAAATTCTATTTTTAAAGGGTAAAAAAGACATATGATATTTTGCTAAGGGCCTTCGTGCTTTTAATATATATTTATGGTAATTTTAGGACCTTACTTTCTGTCCAAAATTGATACTCTATTTATTTTGTTTTGTTTTCCAACAGTTTCGGCTTATTATGTGTATGTATGCACATGTATTAGAAACAAAAATGCATTTACCTATATACATTAAAAAGGAATGAAATTGGAAGTGTTGTTTGATAAATGAAAAATCAGTTAACATACTGACTAATCTATATATAATAAAAGGAGAGGCAAAAGCACATTATTAAGATAAGTGGCATAACCACAAAAAGCAAAGTGGCATTATCTTTTTTTTTTTTGGTAATTCACAAATATTATTAATCATCAAAGCAACAATTTACATCGTATAAAGGCCAACTCAGCCTGTACATGGATCACTGCTATACTCATATCCTCAATGACTTATATAACATGACAATACTATTGCTTTCCTCCCCTATATGAATATGTTGCAAAACACCTTTGAGTTTGCCAACAGCTCGAATATTACAATTGTATATTATTTCTCTAATGATGCTTTGCCTATCTCTATGAATCTTCTCAAACACTCTACGATTTCTCTCAATCCATATAATGTACAATGTTACAGCTAAAATCATCCTCAAAAGCTACCCTTCAACAGATTTCTTCTTCACTTTTTCCACAAACCAGCACACTAATTGACTACATGTCCTTGTTTACACTTATATTTGCATCCATATGAATATATCATTCCATAATTCTATGATGCCAGTACATTCATAGAACAGGTGGGCATGGTTCTCTGAATGATGCTTACAAAAAACACATGCAGTATCCACATTCATGTTCCATTTGCTCAATCTGTCAGCAGTCAACATTCTTTCTTGTATGATCAACCACATAGAAAATACTGCTTTGGGTCTAGCTAGATTTCTAAACATGATTGCTTTCCACTCGACCTTTGCTAGTGATCCCAGTTGTTGCAAGTATAGTTGTTTGATGACACTGCCTTTGCCTTCTTTTCTTTGTAACTGTGGACTTGGCCCTTCAATAGTCAAGATCTTTTGAACCATCCAACTTTCTTGTGTAACCACTTTGATATTAGCTATAGGTTTTCCCTTTATATGATACATATGTACCCATTTGATTCATAATCTGTCAGTTTTTGTTGCTAAGTCCCATTGCAATTTGAGTATGGCTTCTCTATTCCATTGTTTGAGATTCAAAATGTTTAGCCCTCTTGCACTCTTGGGTTTGCATAATTTCTCCCAAGATATCAAGGCTCGTTTGGTTATTACATTTGTCGCTGACCACATAAAACTTCTACAGTATACTTCAATGATCTTGATCACCTTGGATGACATCAGAAACATTTGTGACCAGTACGATTGAACTCCAAACAGAACAACCCTTATAAGTTGAATTCTTCCAGCATATGACAATTTTTTTGCAGTCCAGGATGATATCTTTCTACTATTTTATCAATCAAAGGTTTCCATTGAGTCACCTTCATCTTTCTAGCAGTTAGAGGAACCCCAAGTATTTGAATGGTAATTCACCTTTGACATTACCCAATTGTTGGAGTATAGCTTCCCGTTCAGCATTATCCAAACCACCAATGTACACTAAGCTCTTGCTTAAGTTAGCTTTTAGCCCAAAAGTTGTAGAGAATTGGTCAAAACACTGTTTTATCATTGCTACATATTGTTTATCACCCCTAGCAAATAACAATAGGTCGTCAGCAAAAGTCAAATGAGTGCTGCCTAGCTTCTTGCACTTTGGATGAAAGTGAAATTGATTATTGTTCTTCAAATCTGCAAGTAGCCTACTTAGATATTCCATAGCTAGAGAAAACAAGAATGGTGACATTGGGTCACCCTGTCTGAGCCCTTTTTGCAGCAAGAAAAGGTTCAGTCAATTCACCATTAATCATATAGAGTAGCTCACACTTTGGATACAAGCTGCTGCCTATTGTGTGAATCTGTGAGGAAATCCTAACCCTCCATGATTTGTATCACGTAGCTCCATTCTACACTGTCATAAGCTTTTTGCAAATCAACTTTAATCATACACCTAGGGGAAATATGCTTCCTGGAATAAGCCCTATCAATTCATGGGCTAGTATAGTATTATCAGCTCCTTTTCTTCCAGGTATGAAACCAGCATGTGCCCCATCAATTAAACAGTCCATCACTTTCTGAAACCTTGATGCTAGACGTTTAGCAAAGATTTTATATAACACTGAGCAGCAAGATATAGGTCTATAATTTTTAATAGTAGCATGATTAGGAACCTTGGGTAATAGTGTGACTGTAGTACAGTTAATGATCCTAGGCAACATACTTGTATCAAATAACTCAATTACTGCTTCATAGACATCTACCTATATAATCTCCCATGCTTTTTTGAAAAATACTGCATTGTACCCATCAATACCTAGTGCTTTGTCATTTCTAATGTCATTTAAGCATTCATCACTTTCCTGCCTAGTTATATTTTTGATCAATTCCACAGTTTGTTGATGGCTCAGTTTAGGTCCCTTCTTCAGTGTTTGCATATTAACAGCAGGCAACTAAGTAGTTGCAGTTCCCATAAGGGCCTTATAGAAATCCACTATCTCCCTCTTAATACTCTTGGGTTCTGTCAAGATTGCACCATTCAATGTTGTTAATGTTGTAATATTTTTCCTGAATGCTCTTTCCTTCATCACTACAAAGAAATACGTGTTGTTTCCATCACCTATATTAATCCACTGGGCTCTTGATTTCTGCTGGAGTATCTTTTCTTCAATAAGTGACCATTTTTCTAGCCGAAATCTAGCTTCCTTCTCCACCGTCCTTAGTTGATCTGAGTATCCTCTCTTCATTTCTTATTGACATTCAATTAGGTCTTTCCTTGCTTGTTCAATTTTCTCTGCTGCATTCTTGAAATTATTATTGTTCAAACTCTTAAAAGTTGCCTTCATAGCTTTCAATCTGTACCATATAGTTACTAACTTGCAATGGTGTTGTTCCCCTTGCCATCCATCAATAACAATATTCTGAAATGCCTCATGTTCAGCCCAAACATTTAGGGACCTAAAAGGTACTTTGATGCTATTGTTTCTTCTCTGAAACTTCAATAATAATGGAGAATGATCTGATACAAATGGATCTCCAATTTCTACAGTTAGATGCCCGAAGTTCATCATCCCCCAAAGCTCTGTCAATCCTACTAACTACTCTGTCTACTCTCATTTGCCTATTTGTCCAGGTGAAGTAATATCCTCTCAAAGGTATTTCAGTTATCATTATATCAGAATAAAATTCTACAAAGTCCTGGATATCTGTTATTGTTACTACATGCTTTGATACTCTATCTTGAGTAGACAAAATAGCATTAAAATCTCCCCATATGAGCCATGGATGGTTTATAGATTGAGACAGAGTTCTAAGCTTATGCCACATACCCTTTCTCATTTCTAAATTGTTATATCCATACACCACAGTCATAGCACAGCAGACATTAGTGCTAGTGACATTACAATAGATAAATTGAGCATCATTTTGTATTACATCCACATGCCAAATATTTATGTCAAAAAGTATCCATATTCTTCCATTAACCGCTTGATCATAGTTATGTACTAAGTCCCAATATTTTGAAATCTTGGGGGCAATAACAGAAGCTTTATGTTGTTTGACTCTGGTCTCCACTGATCTTGCTAAGGAAATATGATTGTCTTTGAAGTATCTATGCAACTCCTTCTGTTTGTATCTTTGGTTTTTCCCTCTTACATTCCACATGAGCATTGTCATTTGGACAGTTCACTTGTACCACCTCTATCTGGTGGTTGTTTGTCCACTTGTCCTCTTGATAGTATTCCAAATTCATTTTGTGTGGCGATTGAGAAGTCTACACCAGTTACAGAATTCCTAGGATTTGTTACACTAGCTTTTCTCCCCAACATACTATTCTCTTTCTTATTCATCTGAGTATTGCCCTGTGTAGCTATCACTGTTTTCCCATCCTTATTTCTAGGTGGTTTATTGAACCATAACCTCTATTCATTCCACACATTTTGTCTTAGAAGTCTCAGCAATTTCTTGTGGCTTACTTGTATTCTGTGTCACTAGCCCCTTACTTCTCCATTCTTTAGCTGGCTGCTATGCCTTTCCATTTACCTTCTGCGTCTTCTGTTGTTTCCTTTGCAATTCTTCATTACGTTTGCAATATGTCTAATCTGCTGACAATCTGGATAGAGTTCAGGCCGCCATTCAAACCTCACCACTTGATGGACGTTGCTAGATTCTATTGGTTTGGAAGCTTGTTTGAAGGAAAAAGTTGTGATGGAGCTTTGAGTTGGCCGTTAGAGCTTTGAGCTTCCAAACCAATAGAATCTAGCAAATTACCAACCAAACAATTCAAATAAAGCCTTAGGAACTACCACGATTGCAAAGAATTTAATTTAGGCCATTTTCGAAAAAGTCAACACTCGGGCTCGCTTGGTCCAAACCCGAAATTCAGATAAAAATTGACTGCCCATTCACCCCCGAGCCGGGTTAAATAATTAGTTTTGGAATTCGACCTCGAATGTAAGGTCTAAATCCCCAATTTATCAAATCCCTAGATTCTACCCAAAACCCCCATTCTACCATGAAAAACCTTCAATTTTAGGTTGTAATCTTAAGAAAAGTAGTAAAGGAATGAAAGAAATTAGTTTAAGATCACTTACTAATGGTTTGGAGAAGAAAAGTTCCTCGAAAAAATTGCCTCTTGTGGTTTAGGTTTTGAAAATTTGGAGAATGGGATAAAAATCTCGTATAAGTCTTTTTACCCAGCAGCAGAATGCGAAGGAAGCACCGCAAATGCGAATACCTTCTCACTTCTGCAATCTTCGCAAATGTGAAGAATAAATCGCAAATGCGAACCTAGGCAGAATCGCAAATGCTAAGAGTACCCCCTCCCCAGCTCCCATCGCAATTGCGAGAATTTGTTCGCAAATGTGAACATTGGCCTCCACAGCTACTCTTCACAAATATGATGAGTAGGTTGCACCCAACAGTGGTCGCAAATGTGAAGCTTGATCTCGCAATTGCGATATCAGAGGCCTGCAACAAGAATTGAAACACACCAGCAAATTTCCTAAGTCCAATTCACTCTGTGGCCTATCCGAAACTCACCCGAGCCCTCCGGGCTTCAAACCAAACACACACAAAAGTCTAAAAACATCATACGAACTTGCTCCCGTGATCAAGTCGCTAAAATAACACCTAAAACTACGAATTGAACACCAAATCGAATGATATTTTCAAGAACACTTTGAAATTCCTATTTTCACAACCGGACGCCCGAATCACGTCAAATCAACTCCGTTTTTTATCAAATTTTACAGACAAGGCATAAATATGGTATTGGACCTATACCGGGTTCCGGAACCAAAATACGGACTTGTTATCCAAAAAGTCAAACTTTGGTCAAACACTTCAATTTCATTAAGCTTTCGACTACCAAATTTCATTCAAAGTCCGATATCTCGGGTTAGGGACTTCCGATTTTGATTCCGGGCATACGCTCGAGTCCCAAATCACGTTGCGGACCCACCGAGACTGTTAAAACACGAATTCGGGATCGTTTACAAATATATTGACCGAAGTCAACTCAAATGAGGTTTTTAGGTAAAATTTCTTGTTTTATCAGTTTTTAACATAAAAGCTTTCTGGAAAGGCGTCGGGACTGCGCACACAAATCGTGGAAGGCTAAAACATTACTTTTAAAGGTTTCGGATCACAGAATTAGGTTTAAATCATAAGATGCCCTATCGGGTCATCACAAAAGGAATGTACGAAAAGAGAGGGATAAAGATAATTTTATGATATTTATATTTTATATTATTTAAAAATTAAATATAAATAAATAACACTCAAGAAAATTAGCAATAATACTAAGTACTTGCTAATTCAATATAAAAATAAAAAAGATCAAACAATTTATTTGATTATTATATGATGTGTATCGTTTAATTTTGTATAGATTGTGTTATATTTCTGCACTAATACAACTAATATTTATTAAATTAATATGATATATTAGATTTTGTATAGATTGTGTTATATTTCTGCACTAATACAACTAATATTTATTAAATTAATATGATATATTAGATCATAATTTTATAAGATTAATATTTTGTAAAATTAGTTCTTATACTAGTGTGAAAAATAGGCAACACAAGCATATATTTATTATATTGTCTAATTAATAATGACTTCAAGAAACTCTTTGATAGAGAAGAGCCTTTAAAATTGATCTGCTCACTATGGATGCTCAAAATTCATCCACCATTTTATGGAAGCAAAGTGAAGTAGAAAAGCCTTAGATTTAATCAAAATAGTCCTATATATAGACAATTTAAATAGTATTACACCATCAGGTAATTGCTATTCGATCACCTTTACCTAAACCCATCTCTTTCTAAAATTAACTTATCAAGAAAGAAGCCCCCAGCGAGGATCGAACTCGCGACCTTTCGCTTACGAAGCGAACGCAATACCACTATGCTATGGAGGCACAACATTGACATAACATTTTTCTAAATTTATTTCTCCGTAGGAACATTCATTTAAAGTGGTAATTCTACGGCATTTGATCCATTTAAAACATGATAAACAGAAGTTGTCTTTGAATTCCTTTTCCAAGAAACCTTTTCCTAGTTGGATGTTATTAGTTCTTAATTTCGTGATTTTTTCGTTTTAATTGATGCGTATTTGGAACTTTACACATATGCAACTCTAGTTTTTTATCTCATAAATACATTGTTTGTGTTATTGTTTCACAGCCGTTGTGCTTTTGGCTTGATGGTTGCCAATAACTGAAAAGATGCAGAAATCAGTAATTAGTTACCTATGATTTCGAACATATTACTGATTATTTTCTATTATCAACCAATTATTCTGCTCTGCTGATTTTTCGCCAGCTTCACTAAGAAAAATCTGACTTTTAGCGGCAGGACGCCACTAATGAATGATTTTCTGTGGCGACCATTATCACTACAAATACTATTGTAGCTTCAGCATCAGCTCTACTATCACGATCCAATTTATCCCTCCGAAAAGTATTGTGACGGCATCTAATCTCTACGACTAGGTAAGCCTGTTATTGTAAAAAAATTTAAAGACAACACAACAATAAAAGCTAAAAAGTACAATTCAATAAACAAGGATAGTGCCAATCGACCGATACAAAATAAATATCACTCCCAAAATCCGGAATGTCAAAATAAATATCACTCCCAAAACCCGGAATGTCAAAATAAATAGCACTCCCAAAATAGGTTCAGAGAATTTAACAATCAAGGGAGCCCACGGCTCAGAACAAGGAAACACAACAGGGAATCTCCCAGGATACCGTCCCGTAGTTCCGAAATAATTATGCAGTAGAAGGGGATCTCCCGGAATACGTCCATAGTCCCAAAATAAATATGTAGTGTTGGGGGATCTCCCGAAATACGTCTGTAGTTCCAAAGTAAATATGCAAGATAGGAGGATCTCTCGGAATACGTTCGTAGTCCCAAAATAAATATGTAGTGATGAGGGATCTCCCGAAATACGTCCGTAGTCCCAAAGATAAATATGCAGCTCAAGATGACATGACAATTACAACATCGAAACGTACAATTAGTCTAAATGCAACTAAGAATAGGAATCTACCTAATTATGCTGCACAAAATTTTAATTAGACAGTCAAAACACGTAGGCATACTTTTCTAATCTAAGCAAGGTAATTAAACATAATAGTGTAGTTCAACCAAAGGAAAACAGTTTATGATTTAAAAGAAAAATGGAATTTTTACAACAATAGCCCGTGTACGTACTCGTCACCTCACGTACATGGCGCTCACACATCAAACAATACTAATAATCCTAAGGGAAGTTCCCCCACACAAGGTTAGGCGATCCACTTACCTCGAACCAAGTTGAAATCAATCTGAAACCACGCTCTTGCCACGAGTATACAGCTCCAAATGACCCAAATCTAATCTAATCAATTACATAACGTAAATATAACTACAAGTAACTATTTTAGCTAACGAATTCGAAGCTAAGGCAAGAAATTAGGAAAAATGCCCAAAAAGTCTCCCCGGGCCCAAGACTCAAAATTGAGTAAAAGTCACAAATTACGAACACACATTCACTCACGAGTCCAACCATACTAGTTTCACTCAAATCCGACTTCGAATCGACATTCAAATCCCAAAAATTCATTTTATGAAGTTTCTACAATGTTTCTCAAATTTCCACCCAAAAGCACTAATCAAATGATGAAATCGTTGATATATTCATGTGTATTAACCATATCCAAGTTAGAATAACTTACCCTGATGAATTTCTTGAAAACCTCACGAAAAATCGCCACAAACCGAGCTCCCTAGGTCCAAAATATGAAATAATGCCCTAAACCCCGTTTATATAGTGCACCCTCTGATATCCATTATGCGGTCCGGGAAACTCCAATCACGGCCGCACCTCCGAGCTCCTGTGGTCGCGAAAAACATGGTGCGGCCGCACTTTTGGTGTTTGCACTGCCTGGATTTAGTATTTTGGCCATAACTTTCTCTGTGGAGGTCCAAATGACAATTTCTTTACCTTCTGGAAACTAGACACAAAGGGCTACAACTTTTGTTTTTGCATCCTCAAATTTCCTTGTATATCAAAAGATATAGGCTTCCGAAGTCGGGCCAGCGGATCTACAGAACCTTCCTTGGAGCGGGGCCGCGACCAAAATTATGCTGTCCGCACCCCCTCCTCCGCGGTCCGTGAAATTTTGCCGAGGTTCGTATTTTCGAGGCACCAGAACAATATCAGAGTTCCGGGAATGCCCGGACTCACTCAAAACTCACCCGAAACACACCCAAGGTCTCCGGAACCTCAACCAAAGGCACCAAAAAGTTATATATCAATATACGAACTTGGTCGCAGCCTCGGAACTCTCAAAACAACATGGAAATACAAAATTAAACTCGAATTCAAGCCTAAGAACGTATAAACTTTCATATTCCGCAAACGACGCCGAAACCTACCAAACCTCGTCCGAATAACCTCAAATTTTGCACACACGTCACAAATAACACTATGAACCTGCTCCGACTCTCAGAATTCCAATCCGACTCTGATATCTAATTTTTCACTGCTGACCAGAAATCACCAAATTTCCAATTTCGCCAATTCAAGTCTAATCCTACCACGGACCTCCAAATCACCTTCCGAACATGCTCCTAAGTCCAAAATCACCTAATGGAGCTATCCGAACCATAAAAATCCCAATCGGGGATCGTTTACTCATAAATCAACATCTGGTTGACTTTTCCAACTTAACCTTCTAAATAAGAGACTAAGTGTCTCATTTCCGAAAGTACTCCGGACCCGAACCTACCAACCAGATACAAAACAACACAATTGAACAACACATAAAGAAGAATAAATGGGGGAAACGGGGCTATAACTCTCGGAACGACCGGCCGGGTCGTTACATCCTCCACCTTTTAAACAAACGTTCGTCCTCAAACGAGTATAGAAACATACCTGGAGTCTCAAATAGGTGCGGTTATCTGCTCCGCATCTCCCGCTCAGTCTCCCAGGTGGCCTTCACCACGAACTGGCCTCTCCACTGCACCTTCATTGAAGCTATGTTCTTTGACCTCAACTTTTGGACCTGCCGATCCAAAATAGCCACCGGCTCCACATCATAAGCTATATCACCCTCCAACTGAACCGTGCTGAAGTCCAAAAACATGGGACGGATCGCCAACATACTTCTGAAGCATGGAAACATGGAATATTGGATGCACACACGACAAACTGGGTGGAAAGGCAAGCTTATAAGCCACTTCCTCTATCCTCAGAAGCACCTCGAAAGGCCCAATCAACCGGAGGCTCAATTTGCCCCTCTTCCCAAACCTCATAACACCCTTCATGGGTGATACCTTAAGCAAGACCTTTTCCCTAACCATAAATGACACATCCTGTCCGCATAGCTCTTTTGCCTAGACTGCGCCGTGCGAAGCCGCTCCTGGATCAATTTCACCTTATCTAAAGCATCTTGAACCAAGTCTGTACCCAAGAGCCTAGCCTCACCCGGTTCAAACCATCCAACCGGAGATCTACACCTCATCCCATATATATCCTCGTACGGGGCTATCTGGATACTCGACTGATAACTGTTATTATATGCAAACTCTGTGAGTGGCATAAAATGGTCCCATGAACCACCAAAGTCAATAACACAAGTGCAACATGTCCTCACATATATGAATAGTGCGCTCGGACTGTCCGTCCGTCTAAGGGTGAAAAGTTATGCTCAACTCCACCTGAGTACCCAACTCTCGCTGCACGGCCCTACAAAATTTCGATGTGAACTGAGTACCTCTATGAGAAATGATGGAAATTGGGACACCATGCAGGCGAACAATCTCTCGAATATAAATCTCAGCAAACCGCTCTGAAGTGTAAGTAGTACCAACAGGAATGAAGTGCGCGGACTTGGTCAGTCGATCCACAATAACCCAAATAGCACCGAACTTCCTCGAAGTCCGTGGGAGCCCAACTACAACATCCATGGTGATCCGTTCCCACTTCAGCTCCGGAATATCTAATCTCTAAAGAAATCCACCCGGCCTCTGATGCTCATACTTAACATGCTGACAGTTGAGACACCGAGCTACAAAACCAACTATATCATTCTTCATCCGACTCCACCAATAGTTCTTCCTCAAATCTTGGTACATCTTCGTAGCACCTGGATGGATGGAATACAGCGAGTTGTGGGCCTCCTCAAGAATTAACTCCCGAAGCTCATCTACATTAGGCACACATATCCAGCCCTGTATCCTCAACACGTCGTCATCACCAATGGTCACATCCCTAGCATCACCTCGCCAGACCTTGTCCTGAAGAACGAGCAAGTGGAGGTCATCATACTGACGCTCCCTGATACGGTCATAAAGAGAATACTTGGAAACCACGCAAGCCAATACTCGACTAGGCTCTGAAATATCCAATCTCACGAACTGACTGGCTAAGGCCTGAACATTCAATTCTCAGGGCCTCTCAGCTGTCGGAAGATATGCTAAACTCCCCAAACTTTCTGCCCGACGACTCAAGGCGTCGGCCACTACATTGGCCTTTCCTGGGTGGTACAATATAGTGATATCATAGTCCTTAAGTAGCTCCAACCACCTACACAACAAAAATTAAGGTCCTTTTGCTTGAACGGGTGCTGCAAACTCCAGTGGTCCATATAGATCTCACAAGGAACACCGTACGAATAATGACTCCAGATCTTCAATGTGTGCACAATATCTGCTAACTAGAGATCATGGACAAGATAATTCTTCTCATGCACCTTCAGCTGTCTAGACGCGTAGACATCACCCTACCGTCATGCATCAACACCGCTCCAAGGCTAATCTTCAAGGCATCACAATAGATAGTGTAAGACCCCGAACCTGTAGGCAACACTAATACTGGAGCTGTAGTCAAAGCTGTCTTGAGCTTCTTAAAGCTCTCCTCACGCTCCTCGATCCAGCTGAACGGAGCACCCTTCTGGGTCAGCCTGGTCATAGGTGCTGCAATAGATGAAAACCCCTCTACAAAGCGACGGTAGTACCCCACCAAACCAAGGAAACTACTGATCTCCGTAGCTTATGATGGTCTAGGCCAACCCTGCACTACCTCCACCTTCTTCGGATCTACCTTGATCCCATCATAAGACACTACGTGGCCCAATAATGCCACTAAATCAAGCCAGAATTCACACTTAGAAAATTTTGCATACGATCTCTTCTCCCTCAAAGTCTGAAGCATGGTACTTAGGTGCTACTCATGATCTTCCTGAGACCGGGAATATACCAGAATGTCGTCAATAAATACAATGATGAAAGAATCAAAATAAGGTCGGAACACGTTGTGCATCAAATGCATAAAGGCTTCTGGAGCATTGGTCAGCCCAAATGATATGACAAGAAACTCATAATGACCATATCTGGTCCTGAAAGCGGTCTTCGGGATATCCAGCTCCCGAATCTTCAACTGATGATAGCCAGAATAGAAGTCAATCTTGGAGAACACCCTCGCACCCTGTAACTGATCAAATAAATCATTAATGCGAGGCAAAGGATACTTGTTCTTCATTGTAACCTTGTTCAACTACCGATAGTCAATACACATACGCATAGAACCATCATTATTCTTCACAAACAAGACCGGAGCACCCCAAGGTGATACACTAGGCCTGATGAAACCCTTATCAAAGAACTCCTGCAACTGCTCGTTCAACTCAGGAAGATCCATATGGTACGGAGAAATAAATATGGGCTGAGTGCCCGGCAACAAATCAATTCCAAAATCAATATCTCGATCAGGCGGCATGCCCGGAAGATCACCTGGAAACACATCAGGGAAGTCCATCACTACTGGAACCGACTCAATTGTAGGGGTGTCAATACTAACATCTCTAACATAGGCCAAATACGCATCACACCCCTTCTCAAGCATTCGCTGATCCTTAAGAAATGAAATGACCCTGTGGGGAGTATACTCTAAGGTACCTCTCCACTCTAATCGCGGTAAGCCTGGCATAGCCAACGTCACAGTATTAACGTGACAATCAAGAATATAATAATGGGGCGACAACCATTCCATGACCAAGATAATATCAAAATCTACCATACCAAGTAATAACAAATCAGCTATGGTCTCAAAACCACTAAGAGCAATGAAACACGACCGACATACGCGGTCCACAAGAAGAGAATCTCCCACATGAGTAGATACATAAACAGGGAAACTCAAAGAATCTCGAGATACACCCAAATGTGGAGAAAAATAAGAAGATAGATATGAATACGTAGAGCCTGGGTCAAATAATATTTATGCATCCCTATGACAGACATGGAAATTACCTGTGATGACTGAATCTGATGCTACGACCTCTAAACGGGCTGGAAGGGCATAGTACCTGGCCTGGACTCCCCTTCTAGGGCGACCTCGACCTCCCCGACCTCCACCTTGAGCTGCCTGATTAGGTGGAGCGGTAGCTGGGGATGGAAGAATGGCCGGAGGACCTGGTGGAGCACGTGTAGGCTGATAAGTCTGTGGAGGTTCACCCCTCCTGACTCTGGGGCAATCCCTAAACATGTGACGAGTGTCACCACAATCAAAACAACCCCTCGGAGGACGCGACGGCTGAGACTGACTCGGACCTGGCCTGGTGGACTATCCGATAAAAGCACCTCGAGCAGAAGGCACATTGGATACTGGTGGTGCATAATAAGGCTCCTGAAGTCTAGGAGGAGCTGGAACACCACTGGCTGCCGGAAGAGCTGAATGAACAGGGCGACTCACAAAACCCCTACCATGGCGTGTTGCTTCTGCACGAGCTCCTGAATAATGACCATTCTCTCGAGACCTCTTGGCCTCTCTCTCCTCTTTGTCCCGGGCAAACATACCCTTAACTCGCCTGGAAATACTCATTGCCTGCTGATAAGTGATATCCATCTCCAACTCCCTGGCCATACTGGTCCGAATACTGGAGTGGAGTCCCTCAATAAAGCGACGAACCCTCTCTCTAACTGTAGCAACCAAAGCCAGTGCATGCCGAGCTAACTCACTAAAACGGACTGCATACTCTGACACAGTCATAGAACCCTAGTGCATCTACCCAAACTCTGCGCGCCAAGAATCCCTGAGGCTCTGAGGAACATACCCAAGCAAGAACATCTCTGAAAACTGAGTCCAAGTGAGTGAGGTTGCCTCGTTCGGACTACTTAGCTGATATGTCTCTCCCCTCAGCTGGAAAGCGGTGAAAGAAACCCCGCTCGTCTCCACAATGTCCATAGTGTGGAGAATATGATGACACTCCTCAAGAAAACCCAGAGCATCATCTAAAGCTAGTCCACTGAAATTAGGTGGGCGGTACTTCTTGTACCTCTCAAGCTTGAGTTGCTATGCCTCAGAAGCAACTACCCTGGTCTCATGCTGAACCGGAGCCACTGGGGGTATAGGGATATACTCTGGGGCCTGATCAACCTGGACCCTCCGCTCAGGAGTGCGGGCTGCGGGAGTCTGTGCCCCTCCCCCGGCCTCAGATGTAGCGGGAGCTATCAAAAGTAGTTTAGCCTGAGCTAAAGTGCTGAACATGCTCATGAACTGAGCCAAATTCTCCCGGAGGGCTGGAGTAGCAATAGGGATCTCTGTGCCGGCCCTCCAACTGGAGCTGCTGGGGGTTCCTCTGTCGCAACTCTTGTAGATGCTCAGTCTGCACCACGTGGTTGTCCTCTACCCAGACCCCGGCCTCTGGCGGCTCTGGCAGTGGGCTCGGTGTCTGATCGTCGGTCCTCCCAATATGGGTCCTCACCATCTGTGAGATAGAATATAATAGGAATTTAGAATTTTGATGTCCATAACTCGCACGACAAGGAAATCAAAGAAGTATGATTGTTCTTAACAGTTACATAGCCTCCCAAAGATAAGTACGGACGTCTCCGCATCGATCCGCGAGACTCTAATAAACCGGCTTGTGACTCACAACTCCTATGAACCTAGATCTTTGATACCAACTTGTCACGACCCAATTTACCCCTCCGAAAGGTGTCATGACGACACCTAGTCTCTACGACTAGGTAAGCCTGTTATTGCGGAAAAATTTAGAGACAACACAATGATAAAAGCTAAACAATACAATTCAATAAACAAGGATAATGCCAATCGGCATATACAAAATAAATATCACTCCCAAAATCCGGAATATCGCTAGTCACAAGCTGTTATAAGTCTATGTTACTCTATACAAAGATGTCTGAAGAAAACAAGGGAAAAATCTCTACGCAGGGGAATAGAAGGGGACTCTGAGGTTTGCGGGCGCGAGCAGAAGTACCTTGAAGTCTCCTCAATCAGCAACTGCACACTAAAATCGAGGCTGATAGCTCGTACCTAAATCTGCACACGAAAAACATGTGCAGAAAAGGGCATGAGTAATGGTACCCAATAAGTGCCAAGCCTAACCTCGGTCGAGTAGTGACGAGGTCAAGTCCAGGCCCTACCGGTGTAAATATAATGAATTGAGCAATAAGATATATAAATATATTCTACCATAAAACAGTTAAAGAAGTTCACAGAATTTAACAGTCAAGGGAGCCCACGGCTCAAAACAAGGAAACACAATAGGGAATCTCCCAGGATACCGTCCCGTAGTTCCGAAATAATTATGCAATACAGGGGGATCTCCCGGAATACATCCATAGTCCCAAAATAAATATACAATGATGGGGGATCTCCCAGGATCCGTCCGTAGTCCCAAAGTAAATATGCAAGACAGGGGAGTCTCCCGAAATAAGTTCGTAGTTCCAAAATAAATATGCACTGCTGAGGGATCTCCTGGAATACGTCTGTATTCCCAAAGTAAATATGCAGCTCAAGATGACATGACAGTTACCGCATCGAAATGTACAATTTAGTCTAAATGCAACTAAGGGAAATAGGAATCTACCTAAATATGTTGCACAAAATTTCAATCAGATAGTCAAAACACGTAGGCATGCTTTCCTAATCTAAGCAAGGTAATTAAACATAGTAGTGCAGTTCAACCAAAGAAAAACAGTTTATGATTCAAAAGAAAATGGGATTTTTACAATAATAGCCCGCGTACGTACTCGTCACCTCAAACAGTACCAATAATCTTAAGGAGAAGTTCCGCCACACAAGGTTAGGCAAGCCACTTACCTCGAACCAAGCTCAAATCAATACGAAACCATGCTCTTGCCACGAGTGTCCAACTCCGAATGGCCCAAATCTAATCAACCTCAATTACATAACATAAATATAATTACAAGTAATATTTTAGCTAATGAATTCGAAACTAAGGCAAGAAATTAGAAAAAGTGCCCAAAACGTCTCCCTGGGCCCACGACTTGGAATCGGGTAAAAGTCACAAATTGCAAACACCCATCCATTCACGAGTCCAACCGTACTAGTTTCACTCAAATCCGACTTCGAATCGACATTCAAATCCCAAAAATTCATTTTATGAAGTTTCTACAATTTTCTCCAAATTTCCACCCCAAAGAACTAATTAAATGATTAAATCATTGATATATTCATGTATATTAACCAAATCCGAGTACCCTGATGAATTTCTTGAATACCCACGAAAATCACCACAAACCGAGCTCCCTAGTTCTAAAATGTGAAATAATGCCCTAAACATCGTTTATATAGTGCACTCTCTGATCTCCACTATACGGTCCGTGAAATTCCAAGCGCGGACGTGCCTCCCAGATCCTACGGTCGCGAAAAAAATGGTGCGGCCGCACTTTTGGTGGCAGCACTGCCAGGATTTAGTATTTTGACCATAACATTATCTACAGATGTCCAAATGATGATTTATTTATCTTTATGAAAACTAGACATGAAGGGCTACAACTTGTGTTTTGAATCATCTCAAACTTCATTGTAGATCAAAAGATATAGGCTTCCGAAGCCGGACCAACGGATCTGCAGAACCTTCCCTAGAGCGCCGCCACGACCAAAATTATGATGTTCGTGCCCCCTCCTCCGCGGTCCGCGAAATTTTGCCGAGGTCCACATTTTCAAGGCAGCAGAACAATATCAGAGTTTCGGGAATGCCCGGACTCGCTCAAAACTCATCCTAAACACACCCGAGGCCTCTGGAACCTCAACCAAAGGCACCAACAAGTTATATATCAATATACGAACTTGGTTTCACCCTCGAAACTCTCAAAACAACATCGAAATACAAAATTAACCTCAGATTCAAGCCTAAGAACTTCTAAACTTCTAAATTCTGCAAACGACATCGAAACCTAACCAACCTTGTCCGAATAACCTCAAATACTGGACACGCATCATAAATGACACTTCGAACCTACTCCGACTCTCGGAATTCCATTACTAATCTGATATCAAATTTTCCACTGCTGGCCGAAAATTACCAAATTTCTAATTTCGCCAATTCAAGCCTAATTCTACCACGGACCTCCAACTTATCTTTCGAACACGCTCTTAAGTCCAAATCACCTAACAAAGCTATCTGAACCATAAAAATCCCAATCCGAGATCGTTTACTCATAAGTCAACATCCGGTTGACTTGTCCAACTTAACCTTCTAAATAAGAGACTAAGTGTTTCATTCCACTCTGAAACTACTCCGGACCCGAACCTTCCAACCCGATACAACACAACACAACTGAACAACACATAAAGAAGTAGAAATGGGGGAAACGAGGCTATAACTCTCAGAACGACCGGTCGGGTCGTTACATCTACTTGTCGCAAATACATGAACTTTAGTTGCCAAAATTTCATTTGTTACTGTGAAAGTTTAGTTGCCACTAAAGTACATTTTTTTCCGAATGGCCATATGCTAATGCATTCCCACTATTAACCTAGTTTTCATAAATTAGTTACATCTATAATTTCCTCTAACCCATTGACATGCTAATAGATAACTAAAAACAAACAATCAATTATCAAATAAAATTACATGAACTTTTTATTTCTAAAACGTTTTATACAAATAAGATATCCAATACTTCATATTATATTTTTATGTATATGTAACGACCTGAATGGTTATTTTGAGCTCTGGCATGTCGTTCAACGATTTGAGGCCTTGTTTAGCTTCACTTCATGTATTATGACTTGTATGCGTAGTCGGAATTGAATTTCGGGACATTCAGAGTTGATTCGGATGGAAAAATTCTAATTTCAGAAGCTTTAAGTTGGAAGAATTAACTAAGGTTTAAATTTTGAGAAAACAAGATTGGAATCCGGATTTGAAGGTTCCAATAGGTTCATATGATGATTTCAGACTTGGGCGTATGTTCGAGTTGAATATCCGGTGGTCCAGAAGCATTTTGACACTTATTGTAGAAAGTTGGCATTTTGAAAGTTTAAGAATTTCTTATGTTTGTTTTGAAGTGGACTTTGGTGTTATCGATGTCCGTTTGGGATTCTAAGCATTGGAATAGGTTTGTATCGTGATTTTCGACTTGCACGCAAAATTTGGCATCATTCCGGGATGTTTAAGTATATTTCGGACGCGTTCGGCGAAGTTTGAACGTTTGAAAGTTTAAAGAAAGGTTTCGATTGTCGATTCATAGTTTTGATGTTGTTTGGCATGATTTGAGGCTTCGACTAAGTTTGTATCATATTTTGGGACGTGTTGGTATATTTGGTTAAGACCTCGGGTGGCGCGGGTGAGTTTTGGATGGGGTTCAGATCGATTTGAGCCTTGTTAAAGTTGCGGGGATTGTTCTGTTGCTGATGCGATCGCTTCTGTCAGACCTCGGTCGCAGATGTGACTTCGCAGAAGCGAGATGATGGTCGCAGAAGGACAAGGGGAAATGGCAAGGCAGTGGTCACAGGTGAGAAGAAATTCCCGCACCTGCGTGATCGCAGATGTGGTCGGTGGCACATAAGCGATTGGAAGTGCAGAAGCTCAATGTTGGCTCGCACCTGAGTTGGCGCAGAAGCGGACATTCTGTCGCAGGTGCGACGGAGCAGCTAGGCAGTGCACTTTGCAGAAGTGAGCTTTCTCTGGCAAAAGCGAGCTCGCAGGTGCGACAAATTTGTCCGCATGTGCGAAACTTGCTGGGCAGTGGGGTGTTTTTAATCCGAGATTCGGCCCATTCTCTCACATTTTCATTTGGTTGGACAAGTTTTGGAGCTATTGGAGGGGAGATTATCATACTCCATTGTGAGGTAAACTATTCCCACCTATTGTGAGTTAACATGAGTTATATACGGATTTATACATGAAAATTTATGGAAATTGTGAGACTTTGTAAGACCTAGAAATTTATATTTTTGGATTTTTACCACGAAATTGGACGTGTAATTAGGAATAAATTATATATTTGAGTTCGTGGTGTTATGGATAAAGTTTGTCTTTAAAACTTTTCGAAATTCGGGCACGTGGGTCCGAGGGTTGACTTTATTGACTTTTCGAGCGGAGTTGGTAAGTGTTATGAATTAATTAATTATGATATTGGAGTATATTTTTATTGACTTCCATGATTGTTTGACTAGTTTCAGAATGTTTGGCTTGGAGTTGAGTGTTAGAGTGGCGTTGGAGCCGGTTATAGAACTTCATAGCGAGGTGAGTCTCCTATCTAACTTTGTGAGGGGGAAACTACCCCCTAGCTGATGTAATTGTTATGTGCTATTAGTTGTGGGTCATACGTACGCACAAGGTGAAGAGAGTCTGTATGTAGCTAAAGCATGTTTATGTCCGGGTAGACTTAGGAATTTACCATTTAATATTAGGAATATTTGAATTCATTCTGCTTGCTTAACTAATTGAAATTATAATTGAATTTGATTAGAAATACACACATATATATTAGGCCGAGTGTTATTACTTTGAGTTATTGGCAAGTTATTGGAGAAAAGGTAAAGGTTGTACTCACCCCTTGTTCATATACTTTATCGTTAGCTCATGTCTCGTGATTCGATAATTCCTATCCTTTCTTGAGGAGCGGGTTGAATGCCTCGGCAGGATTATGTACCACACTCTCATGGGAGCGGTCAGTTCGCCTCAGCAGTATAATAGATGCATCTATGGTTCGTGCTACTCGACCCCTCGGCAGCACACATGTTATGATGGGATCGGGCCGATCGCTTCCTGAGATCTGGCCATACGACCTCGACATAATAGTGCGTTATATCGCAAGCAATCCGAATATTCGTGAGATTTTCCTTCCACCAATGCCTTGAATTTTATATGGGAATTCGTATGCGTTTGTTATTGGCACTTGATAGTTCCAAGCTATCGAGATAGAATACGAGATGTAGAAATTGATATTGTTAAAAGAAATGTTAGAAGATTGTGTTAGTTACAGATTTACCTCACTACTATTGTTGTACTCTTATCTGTTTATGATTTTCCGTATTGATTTATTGGACCACTAGTAAGTGTCGATGTCGACCCCTCAACAAAACTTCTCCGGGGTTAGGTTAGATACTTACTAGGTACGCGTTGATTTACGTACTCATGATGATCATCTGGGCGCGTAGGCGCAACTGTTGAGGGGACTATATGTGAGTGGCTTTCCAGGATACGCACCGTAGTCCACAGAGTCTACATCGTACTGTTTGTTTTATCCTGTGTTATTTACATGTTGTATTATTATTGTACTCATTAGTAAATGCTCATGCACTTGTGATACCGGGTTTTGCGGATTCCTACTGGATGTTCATTATTGTAGTTCACAAAATTATTATCATTTCACCTTGTAATTTATATTTTATACGGAAGTTGGAAATAAAAATCACGGGTTTTCTGTGAGTACCATAATTTACTCTACTTATTTAATGGGAATCAAGATTTAGAAAATAATAAAATGAGTAACTAAGTTGATTAATCACTATTGGCTTGCCTAACGGAGGAGTTAGGCGCCATCACGTCCTATAGTGGATTTTTTGGCCGTGACAACTTGGTATCAGAGCGTAAGGTTCACTTAGGTCTCACGAGTCATAAGCAAGTCTAGTAGAGTCTCGCGGATCAGTAATATAACATATGTACTTATCTTCTGGAAACTGCAGGGCTGTTAGGAACACTTCTCTTCTTGATTCCTCATCATGCGATTTGATTCTATTAAAGCTTATGCCTTCATTTCTTTCACACTCAATCTTATGCGACGTAGGGCACTTGTTATCAATTGGGCATCGATGAGTTGTAAATGGTACCGCAAATGTCACGCCCCGAACTTGGGGGGCGAGACCGGCACCCGGTGCCTCACCTATCCTTGTGTACCAACTTGCGACTAAGGGATTCTGAACATATAATGTCATACTTTGACCGTGGGCCACATTACAAGACAATTGCGAACGCTGACTAAATATCAATATAAAGTTGGGCCGACAAGGCCGTCATAACTACTACAACTGGCAAACAAACAAATTGTACATAAAAGGCCTATAAGCCCAACATACCGCATTAACTGACAGAATATGTCTACAAGCCTCTACTGATGGACATACCGTGATCGAAGTAGGGCCCTGGCCTACTCATAACATATACATATATACAAAGATTTACGTAAATCTCTAGACCTGGCAACTCCGAAGAGCATGAAGCTTATCGAACAAGATAAACTCGGGAAACACCTAATGAGGAGGTCTACCCGTCTGTCTGTCTGAACCTGCACACATGAAATGCAACGCTCCCGAAAAAGGGACGTTAGTATGAAATAATGTACCGATTATGTAAGGCAATATAATGAAAGTTGAAACTAAACTGATAATATAATAACTGAAAGTAACTGGGAGTCAAAGATAATCTGAAGATATGCTCACCTGCTGATCTGACTCAACTCTCTCAATATAGTAAGTAAAATAGTTGCACGGCCTTATAAGGCTCGGTATATATAACTGCTCTATCACAGTAGGCTCACTCATACGCACTCCGCCATACTAGGCTCTGTATCTCGGCCAAGTGGGCTCGCTCATAGGCGATCGGCCAATGGAGGCTCGGTATATAACTTACCATCTGATAAGAGGTTTTCCATCGATTATAGCTCGATGGTAGTGAAAATACTGTAATTCTGTATATATATAGACCTTCTGCTCTCTTGACTGGAAGAAGAAAATACTTAACTGAATATAAAGTCCCGATAAGGGAGAATACTGTAACTTATGAGACTAGGATAGTTTACATAAATTCGGGAGTATGAACTTTTCTTTACGTGTCGTTATCAAACACATGTAATTACGATATCATGCCAAAATGAAGGAAGGGCTTAGCCTTAACATACCTGAGTCGATTCTCTTAACAATCCTTCCAACACACGTCAAACGCGACAAAACATGTAATGGCGGATCGAAGTAGGAAAAAATCTATATGATATTCTTGAGAAAGATTGCACCGTACTCCCTTAGAATCGCAATTTCACGCTATACAGAATCAACAACCAACAACCGATTCTCTTAGAATTTGGTAAGTAATTGTTTTGATTACTTCTCACGATCAGCTCACTCTACTTACCCAAGATATCCAATTTAATTTGTAAGATACACGTGAATTTACATTGCCAAAAATGTGAAGTAACTTGATGGTCATGCTAATTGTAGAAAGTCTTTGGGTGTGGCCCACTAGGTGTATGACTAAGCCATCCTAATCCCTCAAAATATGCCATCTATGCAAGACTTATCAGTCACTTAAATGAGATGGGGTGCTTCCACATAATTCCTTCATTGGGGGGTTAATTATTATCCAATAATTCTTTAATTAATTAGGTAATATCTCATTACCCAATAATTAACCAATTACCCAGATAATTAAGAATTATCTCAAATTACTTAAAATACTACTCTCTTTTAACATACCTTATACACCTTACTATCATGGTTATGTGGTACCTTGTATGTCACTAATTCATAAATACGGGGTATTATAGCTCGGATCGTATTTCATCCCAAATATTCAAACTTCGACGAAACTCATTTTCTTCAATTTGTTTACCCTCTCACCTTCACGAATTTACTTATTCTTTTTTTGAAATAGCATAATGCTTATAATCTCAAAATAATCTCATTCTCGAACTTTACGTCGATTAACTTACGACGAAACTTTAACATATGAAAATGCGGGATGTAGTATCATTCCCTCCTTTGGAAGATTCGTCCTTGAATGTTGACTGATGCCTTTATCATTTTCATAACCTATGTCTTCTGAATACTTTAGTACTCTCCTTTCCATCTAGGAAACTATTTTGTGAATAAATCCAAAGGCTAGCGCATTCCCTCATTTAGGCCTCTTTCTCACACCACGACTTGTGGTCGAAATTCTTCCAATCTCGTAACTGATGCTACCCTCTATCATGCAACCTGTACCACATTTTCCTTGTATGTGCGCCTATGCGACTCTTCCCTCCAATTTTTTCCTCCAGTTTTTAGCCAATCTTTAGGCCTCACTTTGTAAACATATACAGAGCTTGACAAGATGTCCCTCTGGGCATCTGTAGGTATACTGATGTTCTTCGCTCGGTACTTTGTCGAACTTACGAATATTGCTATATCTACCTCGGTTTATCGTTACTAAGGTCTGCTACCAAACTCTAGGTTACGTTAGTTGCTTATCTCATATGTATAAATCTATGTCCTTTAATGCTTCCTCATTACTTTTCATCTTAAGAATGATGGCCTAATATTACCTTATACTTTGTGACTTTTGTCCATCTATTTTTTATTCACCTTAATGTTGATCTATCATCTACCACTGATAACTTGAGATTTATGTAATACTGCCGCTAGGGCTCACGTCTCACCGGGGAACATCTAAAATGATTAGACTGATCCACCTGGGGCGATACTATGCTTTCTTAACCGTATTTCATAGCATCCCAATGTGATTCACCTTATGTGGGTATTTTAATCCTGTACAATTCATGAAATTTCCCCTTTTTTTCTTCAAATCATTATTCAATCGAAGGCCCAAACGTCATCCTTCATCCATCACAATTACACCCTTATTCTACTACAAGGTAGCATTCTATCTCTTCTAAATGCTACTAGTCTTAGACTCCTTTGAGTTCATTCAGGCTATACTGAGCTTTCGATAACTTAGTCTTCAGATGCATCTTGTAGTGAACAAGCACAGAAGTGAGAATGAAGCCATATGGAATAGCATGGGCTTTGGAACCATTTACAACTCTATCCAGCAGCTGAATGATGAACCATGGCCAATTTATCTGCCTCCCACTGTCCAGGCACTCCATCAGAACTAAGTCCATGTAGTTAGCAATGTGCCTCCTTTCCTGCCGTGGCAAGACACACTTGTTGATAAACTCAAAGATCACTTTGTGTGGGGGCTTCATCTCACTCTTGTAGACTGCCTTAGGTTCAACCCCCTCCTAATTGTTGCAGAATTTCCTAGTGATTAACAAAGCAGTTGGAAGGGCATCTAAGCTTGGCCATTTTTGCCTAGTATAGTCGCCATAGCCTTCAGATGGAATGCCAAGAATTTCTCCTAATTCTTTGACATCAAAAGAAATTTTTAACCCCTTCACTTGGCTAGTGACTCTGCCATCCTTGATCACAGTGTTGGCCATGAATTCTACTATCTCATTTCTGGCCAGTCGCCCATCCAACTGAAGGACCATGTCCTTCCAACCCTGCATCTCCAGCTTCTCCAACAACAGGATCTTGCCCTCTTCTTCCAAATCTTTCAACAACCTTCTCTTCAGAATTGTGCGGTTCCCAAATTTTTTCAATTTATCCTCTTCTCTATCAGACTCAGTTGTCTCTTCATCACTCCAGTCGTCTTCTTCAGCAATTTGTACTTTCTTGGGCTTCACTGTAGACCTGCTTCTCTTGGCCACAGTTGAGGGTTCAGCAGACACAGATGCAGACTTCTTTGAAGAATTCTTGGCTTTCTTTGGTTTTGGGTCTGAATCTCAACCTCAGCCACTTGTTCAGTTTGATGGACCGGGTCCCTCTCATCAATCTCAACAGCCTCTACAGACTCAGCAATTTTCTCCTTACCCTTTTCAACTCTTTTTCTTTTACTCTCTTCCAAGGCTTTTTGTAACTCCTCCTCACTCTACCTTAGAGTGCTTCTTGTGGTTCTTCCTCTTTGAAGAGGAATTTCAGAACCAGCAGAGGGAGTGGCTTTCCTTTTCTTACTTACTCCCGTTGTTCCAGAATTTTGAGCCTTGGAACTTCTTTTCTTCTTTGTCTTATAAATGTCACCCAACTTCTTCAGAACATCTGCTAAGGTTTCCTCAGTAGATGAACCAGGTTCATCTGTAGACTTCCCTAGATTTACCAACCCCATAGTCGCTTCTCCTGATTTACTTCCTCCTGACTTCTTGGTTCTCTCTCCTACCACTACTGGTTCAGGACCACAAATAGCCATTTTAACAGATTCTTTCCCTTTTTCCGCTCACTTCACTCTGTACTACCTCTCTCTCTGTTTCTTTTTCAGTATTGTTTTTACCACATCTCCTTCTTGTCTCAGGCAACTCCACATCTATCACAGACCCAACCAGCACAAACCTAGTTTCTAAGTTCTCAGCAGTCTCAGAAGTAGTTCTTGGTATAGAAGATATCTGTTCAGAATTAGAAGATCCTGTTGCTTCCCCCTCAGTCGCTGATTTAAACAAGTCGCTCGAATTTTGTGAATCTTGTGCCTGACTTGATTGAAGTTTGGCATTTAATTTTCTTGCTAAAGAGTCGCTGGCCACTGTCTTTCTAGCAAGCATCTTAACTCTCATTTTTCTGGGTTCGAGGTTAGGACTGGGTTGGGGATGGGTGGAGCGAGGTTGAGGAGGGTTGTAGAAGACGAAGATGGAGTGGGGGTGGTGGAGTACCAGGATTGTTCCAGGGGTTAGACATTTTGATTTTTGGTTGATGAAGGAAGAAAGAATCTGGATTGAAGTTGAAGGCAAAGAGAGAAAGAAGGTTTCAACGGTTTTTCAGAATTGATGAGGGCTTACAGAAGTGATGATGAGGGATTTAAAAGGTATGGTTAATTAATGAATAACGGAATCCTTTTTGGGTCAAATAGAAGTCTAATCACTTCTGCAATTGGTCAGTTGGAAATGACGGTTACAGCTTCCCTAGATTCTAGGCTTTTTAATTTGATGTGATTCGTAGTGTATATGAAACTGGTTCAAAGAGGTTAATGGATAAACTTTTGAAAAGATTTTGAGATCATGTAGAGTTCTGCTCATGATTAATTATTAATATTTTAAAGTGTGTATAGTGGAGAACACATACCTTGCCTTTCAGATGAACCAGCACCGATGAACCAGGTTCATCTTTTAAGAATCCTTTTGATCAAGCCTCAATTTACAACAATATAGAAAAATCATTAGTAACCAGTGAGTCATTTCAAAACATGGAAAAAGAGTATGTTATTTACAGCATGAGACTGAGTAACAATTATTCTGATATATTTACAAGTTTCAGATTTTCTAGCCAATTTTTTTTCATGTACAATCTAAACTGGTTCAGTTAGGTGATCTTAATCATCCCTAACTCTAACATGTTCCTTTCAAAATGCTTTCTACTCAGTGCTTTTGTAAAGATATCAGCAATCTGTTTATCATTAGCACAAAATTTAATAGAGATCAATCCCTTCTCATAATTGTCCCTTAAAAAATAATGTATAACATCTATGTGCTTTGTTCTTTTTTGATGAACGGGGTTCTTTGTCATATTTATAGCACTAGTGTTATCACAAAATATAAGGATACATCCAAAATCGATTCCAAAATCTATCAGTTGATGTTTAATCTACAATAGTTGAGCACAACATGAGGCTGCAGCCACATACTCAGCCTCACCAACATATAGAGCTACAAAATTCTACTTTTTAGTGGCCCAAGACACAAGACATGAGCCCAGAAAAGTGCCATACCTGAGGTGCTCTTTCTATCCACTAGAAAACCTGCATAGTTAGCATCAGCATATCCCACAATATTAAAGTTACTGCCTTTTGGATACCAAAGACATAGATCAATGGTGCCTTTTAAGTATCTCAGGATTCTCTTTACTGTAGTTAGGTGGGATTCTTTTTGATTAGCCTGAAATCTTGCACAAAGTCCTACACTGAAAAAAATGCCAGGTCTACTAAGTGAGATACAACAATGAACCAATCATTCCCCTATACATCTTTTGATCAACAAATGAACCAGGTTCATCTACATCTAGTTTTGTGGTTGTTGCAATAGGAGTGTCAATTTCTTTGGAATCTTCCATTTTAAACCTTTTAAGAAACTCTTTCATATACTTTTGTTGATGTATAATAGTTTCATTTGAATTTTATTTAATTTGTAAGCATAAAAAGAAATTAAACTCACTCATCATGCTCATTTAAAATTCACTCCCCGTTAGTTTAGCAAATTCTTTACTTAGTTTTTTCAGTAGTTGCTCCAAAGATTATGTCATCTACATATATCTGAACTACCAAGAGATCTTTACCTTTTTCCTTTAAGAATAAAGTACTATCAATTTTACCTCTCTTGTAGTCATGCTCAAGCAAGAATTTTGATAACCTTTCATACTATGCTCTGGGAGCTTGCTTGAGTCCATACAGTGCTTTGACAAGTTTGTACACATGATCATGATTCTCCTTTTTCTCAAACCCCGGAGGTTGCTTGACAAACACTTATTCCTTTAGATATCCATTTAGGAAGGCACTCTTGACATCCATCTGGTGAAGGGTGAATTCCATGTAAGCAGCAAAGGCTATGAGGAGTCTTAGATTAACAATCATTGTAGAGAAATAAAATAATATTATGTACGAAAAAGCTATACTTTACTATCTTGGTTCTCACACTTTATTATTTAGCTCTCAATTTAACAGCTTTATTATCGCTTTATTATTATTTTCGCCACTGCTCTTGGAAAGACTGAGTTTGGAACCAGGTTTATTATCCTCTTTAATTTAAGTCGTTAAATTTTAGTTTTAATCTTATTTCTTTATCACTTTTTGGATTAAATTGATTCGATTATCTCTACACCACGTTACAAATTCAATTATAATGTTTTACTAATAAACAAATATGTTATGTTGCTGATATACTCCTTGTGATTTGTAATAGTAAAAACTAAAATATTCAAAAGACTCCTAAAGCACTTCATGGCATGTGTGAGCATGTTAAGGCCAGGCGACGCGCAATTAGTTGCGGAACAGTGAGCATTAGTAACATTTTCTACGCTTTTAACTTGTTTTCTCCACCCCTATGCTTAACTAATCCACGTACAAACCTATTTCTACATTCGCTGCCAAACCACGCTGAAGTCTTGGTTTGCATATTTTTGTCCCTACCACTCCCCAATAAACTGATGCATTATTATTGTATACTTACTTATGAAGTGTACCACGAAGTCGTGACAAATTACTAGCATTATTATTGTTTACTAATGAAGAGTGTGATGGGGACTATGATTATTGCTTTAGTTCAAATCTGAGAGTCCCACATGTCACTAAATAAAGGGATAGATAAATGCATGACAGTAGTGTACCTACTGTCTAGACTCGGTCTCTTTCGAATATTCCATATTCAAATCTTGGATTCTTTCTCATTATCTCTTTCCCCTTTTGTTCCCCGGTCTCTTTCTCTTCTTTTCTTTATATCTACTGCCATTGCCAAGTTACTTCTTACTAGTATGTCTTTGTTTGATTTATTACTTGCCACTAATCTCTGAAATTGCAACGTGGTACCTTTCACAGATCCAATATTTTGAAATAATGAATGTGAAATATAATGCACTATAGATCAAACGAAGATAATTTGACTCCTCTTCTTGAGGTACAGTGCTTCCCCACTGCGTGAAGATGCTTTATCCACCGAATTACCTTTTTTTTTATCGAGTGAAAGGTAGTGGGTGTGCTCACATCCGTGGTCAGAAGTGTACATCTGCCATGTGTCAAATTGCGAATTCGAAATTTTCAATGAGTGTCAATATTTTAAAAAAAGAAATATATGAACATGTCAAAGTGATTCAACACAATATATATATATACATATACATATATATATATATATATATATATATATATAATAATTTGTATATATATAATATATATATATATATATAATAATTTGTATATATATAATAATTTGTACCTATCTAAAAAGTATATTTTTCCTGCCAAGGGGATATCGGTAGACACCCTTAAAATATGCAAAATCCGTCCCAATATTTAGAATTTATTTGCGAATAATTGGATTATGACAACGTCTTCGGTGGATTAAATGGTAAAACGCCAATCAACCATTTAGATTTTAGAAGGGCCAAAAGACAAAATAAGAAGAAAAAGAAGTCCATAGATAATAAAAGTCAACTTTTACCCATTTGTACGCCGTTGGAAGGAAGAAACTTCACTAAAAATATATACAGTCGATATCGGGGAGTTCGATATCGAGGCCTCTATGGCATGCCAAGACCGATCTCGAGGGGCTCGAAGTAGAGTTCGAAGCTCGACCTCGAAGTGCATATCTCGAGGAAGTATGTCGAAGGCCCGTCACGGCCTACCTCGGAGCAATTTATAATCGATGACCGTCATGGAAAGGCGGGAATTTCTCAAGAACACGTGGTTAGAGCTGATAAGGTCTGCAAAGATAGTACAAGTCCGTGCAAGGCCGTTATACAGCTATACCAATAGCATTTCTCTGTCATAATTAGACATGTACTATGTTGGGATTCGCCTCTCCTATATAAAGAGGAAACCAATCATTCTTGTAACACAACTTTTTTTACGGTAATAGAACATTCTCTGCTTTTCTCATGCTCAACACTGTCTCCTAACTTTATTGCTCCTTATTTAGTGTTCTTCATTTATTGCTATTATCCGACCCCGAGGCCCCCAATTCCAGTGAGCTCGAGGCCCCAGTCTTGTGGCAACTTTGGTTTGCTTATCTCATTTTCCTAACTTACATTTATTAGTTCTTGATTGTTAACTAGTAGTGGAATAAATCACATATTTTTTGGAACCACAATTCAAATATAATTGTTAATATAATTTTCGAGGTAAACAGTTTGGTGCCCACATTGATTTCAGGTCAAAAAAATGTCTAACTCAACAAATGCACATGGAAACAATAGTCTTGAGCTCCATGGAGAGAACAGTGTTATAGCCTCTGCCACCGCAAAACCCTGGGTATCACCAGCACAAATCCCCGTCGATGTAGGCTCACGTAATGACTTGCATGTTGATATAGACACTAATATCAACGGAAGTGTGTGCGGAGGTGACCAACACGAAGCACAAAAAATGCAAGCTCGGGAAGAAAGAGAAGTTAGCGTACAGGTCATTTTTGAGATGTTACAAGCACAGCAAACAGTCGTTGCTCAGCTACAGAGTTAACAAAAAACTCCGAGCATAGCGGGACCGGAAACAGCTCCTCGAGTTGAGCAACCACCAGAAAGATCGAGTAACAACGGTTCAGGAACAGACCCCACTATTATGAAAATTCTCGAGGACCTCACCAAAAGGATTGAATCAGGAGAAAGGAAGATAGAGGCCTGATGCGAGACTAAATTGCATAGTTTAACATGTGATATACCTTACATTTTATGCGCATTAATGATAAAATTACACTTGTTATGTGATTAATGGAGTTATTTCATGTGTAGGTGAAGTGGAGATGGAAACGGAGCTAAAAAGATGCAAATACGTCAAAAAATACGCGAAAAGAGACACCCGGGCGATAGCCGGGCGACAAAGCCAAACACACTGACCCTGCCTGGCATTAGCCAGGCGTTTGGGCTGAAACGCCAGCCCCACCCTGGCGTTAGCCAGGCGTTTGGGCTGAAACGCCAGCCCTGGCCTGGCGTTAGCCAGGCGTTTGGGTCCAAACGCCAGGTCCCCAGTTCGGCCAGAAATCGAGTTTTGACGGGTTTAAGTGTTTTCTAATTGAAATAGAAGTCTCCTACACGGTTAGGGTTCACCCTAAACCTATAAATAGACTCCTAAAACACAACTAC
>ML403911.1:167071-178555 GCA_005239525.1 Nicotiana knightiana | reverse complement strand
TCCAAATTTACCCCCGATGGGACTGGGGGTAACCACCAATTGATACTAAGAAAAAGAAAAAAAGGATAAACCAACTAAATCTTTTCAAGAGTGGGGTTGACTTCAGTGGCAGAAGGAGCGAGAGCAACTGGAGATGAAGAGGCATGAGCGGATGGAATCTCACCATCAGGTGAAGAAAGGTTATGACCTTGTTGGGACTTCTCTAGGGCTTCCTTAGTTTTGGCTGTTTCAGCACTAAGGTCAAAACCCTCTTGATTCATTTCCATCAATGTGTCAAGGCGAGAATTCATACACGCCCAGCTCACATCGACAACAACCACCTTTTCCAAATATTCATAATCCTTTGCCCAAGACAGAAACCACCTTTTCCAAATCTTCATAATCTTTTGCCCATACTTGAAGCTCAGCTCTCAATTCGTCCTTCTTCGCTTCCACAGCTTCGTGGGCGGCCCTTAATGGAACAATCGAATCCTCTAAAGTTTGAGCTTTTTCTAAAGCCCTACGAAGTTCTTCTTGAGTACGAGTGAGTGATTGCACGAGCTCGCCTGAGCATTCCTCCTTCTGCCCCAACAAGTTCTTCAAGTCTCTAATCTCCTCGGAGGCACGGGACAACTGCTCTACGAACAGAGACTCAAGAACACTCTTATCTTTATCAGCCTGACTGCAAGAAGTACTCTCCACTGCCAATTGTTCTGCCATGAGTCTCATCTGCCGCTTCAAGGTACTCCTTTCCTCTTCTAAAGAATCCATGTCAATCCTTAAGCTATCATACTGTGCTCTCCAATTATCAACATCGACCTACAACTCTCTTGTCTCTTGGTCCGTGTTTGAAATCCTGTTCATAAGCTCCATGCCTATAAGGTTAATCTACAAGAAATAAACCAATAAGATATGGTAAATTTCATATACGAGAGTGAAAAAAGATACTTGCATCATACCTTCAAAGTATGCACGACCTCATTGGCCCATGTAAGAGCACCGTGGCTGGCTAGCTTTTCTTTCTCACAGGGACCTATCAGAGGCTTGAGCCACACTTCGGGCTTACCCGTTTTCTTGAAAAGATTCCCCTGAGCTGGAACCTCTATTACAACCTGCCGCATCTCTCTGCTGGAAGACCCTACTTCCCTAATAGAAGGCATGTAAACAGGCAGAGATGGAACAACAACATGCACGGAAGGTTGAGGAGCTGGAGAAGCCACGGGAAAAGAAGCAGGCACAGAGAGTTGAAGAGTTGAAGAAGTTACAGGCAAAGCAATAACAGAATGTTAAATAGCAAAAGGAACAGACGAAGCAACCAAAGGGACGTCGTCAGGAGCAAGATCAACACCCTCATGAATAGGGTAATGTGAAACATCATCAAGGATAGGGGCTCAATCACAGACATGGAAGGCAATGTTAAGTCTGTAAGCTCATCATCTAAAACCATTCGCCTTCTCCGTGGCCTGTGCACTAAAGCACCGTCTTCTTCTTCTTCTTCTATGGAACGAGACTCACAAATCTTCCTCTTCGAGGAAGATAAACCAACAATAATTTCCTGGGCTAGATCCAAGGACATCTTCGGGATAGATGAAGCAGACACCCCACGAGTAGAGAACCCTATTAAAAAGGGAAAAAAGTTAAACGACAAAAAAAGAGACTCGAGTAAGGAAATAAGCAAGAACAATAGCTTCACTTACCGTGGGTCTTTACTTGCCAACCATACCTCCCAGCGAGGTACTTCTAAGATATTTCTTCTGAAAGAGAAACAAACAATAATTTTTCTACCCAATCACGAATACCGGAGACATTCTCAACAGTATTCATGATTGCTGAGAGAAGAAAAACAGACACGGTGTTAATAAAACATCTCAAGTCAAAACAAGAAAAAGTAAATGTGAGCTAAAGCATACTCACGTGCACGATTCCACTTCTCTGGGAAGGGAAGATTTTCTTCACCCACTAAACCAACAGTGGGCACAACAACATACCGGAGGTACCAACCCCTATCCTTATCATCTCCAGGGGTTACCCGCACTCTTTTGCTTCTAGCAGTCAGAGTAAAAACCCCTTCACGATATAAGGTAGGAGAGTAGATCTGAATAAGATGGTTGAAGGTAAAGAGAACCGAGGCTAAAGAAGCAAACTCCTAATACATGAGATAACTCGCCACACAAGCGGGCCAACTTATCCTAAGAAAATATTGAAAAAATGGCAAAATTCAATTATAACTAGGTCAATGGGGGTCTAAACCCTAAAGTGAAAGGATACGTATAAACAAAAGACTATCCCGTCTTGTAAGACGTTATTCTTTGGTTACTATTCAAAATATAGACAAGAAAGTCAGACTTCCAAAAGCATTCCTTACGAACAAGGGAAATCTGACCCTCAGTTATAAGGGTTGGATATCTTTCGACACTATCAAGAGAAGAAGATTGATCTACAAGAACTTGACTATCCCTAGCAAAAACAAACTCAGCAGGGACAATTTCATCGACTCCAGGCTCACGAAGGCGTTCGCCTCTACGTCTAGACAAAGGCCGAGAAACCCTAAATCTCGGAGAAACTGGAGATCTAGTGGAAGGAGGAGGAACTATCTGAGAAGAAGAGGAGCCCCTCGAAGGAGTGGATCCTAGACTTCTAAGTCTACCACCCCTCCGACTCCTAGTCGGAGCAGAAGATGGCGTTAAACTTTCAATATCTATTACTCTTTGAGGTTGGTTTGAAGAAGACATGTTTACAAAGGCAAAGAAGAAAGTTCTTTACAAAAGACAAAGTTAGAAAAGTGTTTCGTGGAAGCAAAGAAAAGAAAACATGTATTTATACTTGAAGACAACCGTCAAACATGAAGAAAAAGGAAAATAATGATGAAAAGTCATAATTGAAAATGTCACTTCGAGACTAGCACAACCGCAAAAAGCCCTAAAAGGTGCCGAGTAAATGCAGAACCAATCCAAAAAGGACACGTGGTATGAGCATTAAATGGAAGTGACAAACGACGCCTATGGTACAGAGAAGGATACAATGATTCAAGAAAAAGCAGCGGCAAAATATTCCCGCCATAAATGAATATCCACTTACCAAATATGAATCGTTAAATATATTGTAAGTGGTGGGACTATCTGCATTGGTAAAAAAGAGTTTCACATGTAAGCCATATTTTGACAACTCAGCCAGTCAGATGGACACAGGAAAACGCAACAACTGGATGTGATTCTTTGAAGAGGTACGGTACAAAGAGGCACAATTCAGTAAACCCATGAACTTATCAGCCACGGGAAACTCAACTTGATCAAAATGGGAGAGAGGCACGGTCAGAATGAATCTAGACAAAGCTGTAGACAGATTCAAGGACCCACAATTGATTACTCGAGCGTTATGTAACCGAACCCCAATTACCGTTATCATTTGTAACGCCTCATTAATGTCATAATTAGTCATTAATGAGTAACCATAGCAAGAGTTGTACGTTATAAGAATATCCTATATAAGGGAGGGGAATACAGCTTGTAAATGCATCTGATTCTCGAATACAATCAACTTCGATTTTCTATATTTCTGCAGTATTGTCTATTATTCATTTTTCTCCATCACCTTGATTATCAGTAACTCGTATTCATCTTAAAATAAGATTTAGTCAAAGGGTCTAATTCTTTGGTTAAACAAGGAGATCCCCCTGTCTTGCATATTTAAATTGGGATTACAGACGTACCCCGGGAGATCCCTCTGTCTTGCATATTTAAATTGGGACTACGGACATATTCCAGGAGATCCCCCTGTCTTGCATATTTAAATTGGGACTACGGACGTATTTCGGGAGATCCCCTTGTCTTTCATATTTATTTTGGGACTACTGACGTATTCTAGGAGATCCCCCCGCACTGCATTTACTTTTGGGACTACAGACGTATTCCGGGAGATCCCCCTGTACTGCATAATCATTTGGAACTACGGGATGGTATCCTAGGAGTTTTCCTACTGTGTTACCTTGTTCCGAGACGAGGGCTCCTTTAACTATTTTTACCACAAATTTACTTATATTGTTTACTGTTTAACTTATTATATTTACTCCGGTAGGGCCTTAACCTGACCTCGTCACTACTTGATCGAGGTTAGGTTTGGCACTTACTGGGTACCATTGTGTTGTACTCATGCCCTTTCCTGCACATGTTTTCGTGTGCAGATCCAGGTACGAGCTATTAGCCTCGGGGTTAGTGCATGTTGCTGATTCCAGGAGACTTCAAGGTACTTCTGCTTGTGTCCGCAGATCCTCGGAGTCCCCTTCTACTCCCTCACCTAGATACTTCTTTATTTATCTTCAGACTTTTGTATAGATATACATAGATTATTGAAGCTTGTGATTTGGCGACATTCCGGGTCTTAGGAGAATATTTTTGTATATGAGCCGAGCGACACTATTTTTGTTACTTATAATATGCTGTTCTATCCTTTATCATCTGGTTTTCATTATGTTTTCCCGTAATAGTAGGCTTACCTAATCGTGAAGACTAGGTTCCATCACGACACTTTTCGGAGGGTTAAATTGGGTCGTGACATGTTGGTATCAGAGCCCTAGGTTCATATGAGTCGCGAGTCACAAGCCGGTTTATTAGAGTCTCGCGGATCGGTGTGGAGTTGTCCGTACTTATCTTTGGGAAGCTAAGTAACTATTAAGAACAATCATATTTCTTTGATTTTCTTATCGTGCGAGTTATTGACATCAAAGTTCTAAAATTCTATTATATTCTTTCTCACAGATGGTGAGTACTCGTACTGGGAGGACCGACGATCAGGCACCCGGTCCCCCTGCCAAAGCCGCCAGAAGCCGGAGTCGAGGTAGAGGACGACCATGTAGTGCAGCCCGAGCACCTACGAGAGCTACGTCAGAGGAGCCCCCAGCAGCCCTAGCTGGAGGGCCGGTACTAAAGATTCGTATTACTACTCCAGCCCTCCAGGAGACTTTAGCTCTGTTCATGAGCATGTTCAGCACTCTAGCTCAGGCTGTACTACTTTCTATAGCTCCCGCTACATCTTAGGCTGGGGGAGGGGCATAGACTCCCGCAGCCCTCACTCCTGAGTAGAGTGCCCAGGTTGATCAGGCCCCAGAGTATATCCCTATGCCCCTACTGGCTCTGATTCATCATGAGACTAGGGTAGCTGCTCCTGAGGTAGAGCAGCTGAGGCTTGAGAGGCACAATAAGTACCACCTACCTACTTTCAGTGGTCTAGCTTCAGATGACGCTCTGGGTTTTCTTAAGGAGTGTCATCGTATTTTCCGCACTATGGGCATTATGGAGACGAGTGGAGTTTTTTTCATTGCTTTCTTGCTGAGGGGAGCGACATATCAGTGGTGGGTGCCTATGAGCTGAGTAGTCCGGACGAGGCAGCCTCACTCACTCGGACTCAGATTTCAGAGATGTTTTGCGTGAGTATGTCCCCCAGAGCCACAGGGATGCTAGGCGCACAGAGTTTGAGCAGCTGTGCCAGGGTGCTATGAGTGTGTCGGAGTATGCAGTCCATTTCAGTGAGTTAGCTCGGCATGCACCGGATTTGGTTGCTACAGTCAGAGAGAGGGTTTATCGCTTCATTGAGGGACTCCATCTCAGTATTTGGACTGGTATGGCCAGGGAGTTGGAGATGGACATCACTTATCAGCATGCAGTGAGCATTGCCAGGAGAGTGGAGGGCATGCTTGCCCGGGACAGAGAGGAGAGAGAGGCCAAGAGGTCTCGAGAGACTGGTCATTATTTAGGAGCTCGTGCACCAACAACACACTATGGTAGTGGTTTTGTGGGTCGCCCTATTTATTCAGCCCTTCCAGCAGCCAACTATATTCCAGCTCCTCCTAGAACTCAATGTATCACCTTGGGGTGCTCCGGTCTTATTTGTGAAGAAAAAGGACGGTTTTATGTTTATGTGTATTGATTTTCGATAGTTGAACAAGGTTATATTGAAGAACATGTATCCTTTGCCTCGCATCGATGATTTATTTGATCAGTTACAGGGTAACAGGGTATTTTCCAAGATTGACTTGCTTTACGGCTATCATCGATTGAAGACTCGGGAGCCGGATATCCCGAAGACTGCCTTCAGTACCATATATGGTCACTAAGAGTTTCTTGTCATGGGCTGACCAATGCACCAACGGCCTTTATGCATTTGATGCACATTGTGTTTCGAGATTATTTTGATTCCTTCGACATTGTGTTTATTGACGACATCCTGGTATATTCCTGGTCTCGGAAGATCATGAGCAACACCTGAGGACCATGCTTCAAACTTTGAGGGAGAAGAATTTATAAGGAAAATTTTCTAAGTGTGAATTCTGGCTTGATTCAGTGGCATTCTTAGGCCACATAGTGTCTTGTGATGGGATCAAGGTAGATCCGAAGAAGGTGGACGCGGTGCAGAGTTGGCCTAGACCGTCATCAGCTATGGAGATCCGCAGTTTCCTTGGTTTGGAAGGGTACTACCGTCACTTTGTAGAGGGATTTTCATCTATTGCAGCACCTATGACCAGAATGATCCAGAAGGGTGCTCCGTTCAGGTGGAACGAGGAGTGTGAGGAGAGCTTTCAGAAGCTCAAGACAGCTTTGACTACAGCCCCAATATTAGTATTGGCTACAGGTTCGGGGTCCTACATTGTCTATTGTGATGCCTCGAGGATTGTCCTTGGAGCAGTATTGATGCAGGATGGTAGGGTGTTTGCCTACGCGTCTAGACAGTTAAAGGTGCATGAGAAGAATTATCCAGTCCATGATCGGGAATTAGCAGCTATTGTTCACGCCCTGAAGATCTGGCGTCATTATTTGTATGGTGTTCCTTGTGAGATCTACACTGATCACCGGAGTTTGCAGCATTTGTTCAGGTAGAAGGACCTTAATTTTTTGTCAGCAGAGGTGATTGGAGCTACTTAAAGACTATGATATCACTATACTGTACCACTCGGGGAAGGACAATGTAGTGGCCAACACCTTTGGTCGCCAGGCAGAGAGTTTGGCATATCTTCTAGCAGCTGAGAGGCCTTTAACCTTGGATGTCCAGTCCTTAGCCAGCCAGTTTGTGAGGTTTGATATTTCAGAACCTAGCCGTGTATTATCTTGTGTGGTTGCTCGGTCTTCTCCTTATGACCGTATCAAAGAGAGCCAATATTATGAACCCCACCTTCTAGTTCTTCAAGACAGGGTTCGACGAGGTGATGCCAGGGATGTGACTTTTGGTGATGACGGTGTGATGATGATTCAGGGCCGGATCTGTGTGCCTGATGTAGATGGGCTTTGGGAGATGATTCTTGAGGAGGCCCATAGCTCGCGGTACTCCATTCATCCAGATGCTGCGAAGATGTACCAGGACTTGAGACAACACTATTGTTGGAGGAGGATGAAGAAAGATATAGTTGGAATTGTTGCTAAGTGTCTGAACTGTCAGTAGGTCAAATATGAGCACTATAGCCCGGATGGACTACTTCAGAGGTTAGAGATCCCAGAGTAGAAGTGGGAGCGGATCACCATGGAATTTTTAGTTGGACTTCCACGGACTTTGAGGAAGTTTGATGCTATTTGGGTGATCGTGGATCGGCTGTCCAAGTCAGCTCATTTATTCCAATTTTGACCACTTATTCATCTGGGAGGTTGGCTGAGATTTATATCAGGGAGATTGTTCACCTTCACAGAATTCCAGTATCTATCATTTTAGACAGAGGTTCTCAGTTCACACCACGGTTCTAGAGAGCCGTACAGTAGGAGTTGGGTACTAGGGTGGAGCTGAGCACAACCTTTCACCCTCAGACGGACGGGCAGTCCAACCGTATGATTCAAATTCTTGAGGATATGCTCCGTGCCTGTGTGATGGAGTTAGGAGGTTCATGGGACCAATACTTGCCGCTTGTAGAGTTTGCTTACAATAACAGTTACCAGTCCAACATTCATATGGCACCATATGAGGCTTTGTATGGTAGGCGGTGTCGGTCCCCAGTGGGATGGTTTGAGCCAGGCGAGGCCCGATTGTTGGGTACAGATTTGGTCCAGGATGCCCTGGATAAGGTGAAGGTGATTCAAGAGAGACTTCGCACAGCTCAGTCCAGGCAGAAGAGTTATGTAGACCGGAAAGTTTGTGATTTGGCATTTATGGATGGAAAGCGGGTCTTGCTTTGGGTATCGCCTATGAAGGGTGTCATGAGATTCGGGAAGAAGGGCAAGCTGAGCCCGAGGTTCATTGGTCCTTTTGAGATATTGTGACGTGTTGGGGAGGTTGCTTACGAGCTTTCCTTACCTCCCAGCCTAGCAAGAGTTCATCCGGTATTCCACGTTTCTATGATCTGGAAGTATCAGAGTGATCCGACTTATGTATTGGATTTCAGCTCAGTCCAGTTGGACAAGGATCTATATTATGTTGAGGAGCCAGTAGCCATTTTGGAAAGGAAGGTCCGAAAGCTCAGGTCAAAGAGTATTGCTTCAGTGAAGGTCTAGTGGAGGGGTCAGCCGGTCGAGGAGGCGACTTGGGAGACCGAGCAGGATATGCGCAGCCGGTACCCTCATCTTTTCACAGCTTCAGGTATGTCTTTATACTCGTTCGAGGACGAACGATTGTTTTAAGGGGGGGGGGGGAGAATGTAACGACCTGGCCGGTCGTTTTGAGAGTTAGAGCCTCGATCCCCTAATAACTTCTTTCTCCACTTCTGTTTCAGCTATTGGGACTTGCCGAAGTAATTTGTTATGGGATTTGGAGAGTTTTGGGACACTTAGTCCATAGTTGTGAGTTTAAGCCTTAGAATTTGGATTGTAGTCAGAACTATGTGAAGACGGATCCAAAATGGAATTCCATCAACTCCATTAGCTCCTTTGGGGTTAGGAGCGCGTCTGGAATAGGTTTTGGAAATCTGTAGTAGATTTAGGGTTGAATTGGCAAAAATTAGATTTTCGGCGATTTCGGACGATAGTGGAAATTTTGATATCGAGCTCGAAATAGAATTCTGAGAGTGGCTATAGGTTAGTAATGTCATTTGTGACCTATGTGTAAAATTGGAGGTCATTCTAGATTGGTAACTTTTGCCCGATTCCGAGTCGTGGGCCCGGAGAGACGTTTTGGGCGTTTTTCCTCATTTCGCGTTTTAGCTTCGAATTAATTAGTTAAATGAGTTACTTCTAGTTATATTTACATTATGCAATTTATTTGAATAGATTCAGGCCATTTGGAGTCGGATACTCGTGGTAAGAACATGATATCGAGTTGAGTTGAGCGGTTGAGGTAAGTGGCTTGCCTAACCTTGTGTTGGGGACTTCCCCTTAGGATGTTTGATATTAATTGATGTGTGGGCGCCGTGTACGTGAGGTGACGAGTACGTACACGGGATACTATTGTGAAATTTCCATTTTTCCTTTCTAAATTATAAATTGTTCCCCTTATTAAATTGCACTAATATTTTAATTGTTTAGCTTAGATTAGAGAAGCATGCTTACGTGTTTTAACTGCTTATTTGAAAATTTTGCACCGTGCTTAGTTAGATCCCTATTTTCCTTATCTGTGTTTAGTCTAAACTGCATAACTCGATGCTATATCTTTCATTTTATCTTGTGTTGCATATTTAAATTGGGACTACAGACGTATTACAGGAGTGTATTGGTAAAAAAGAGTTTCACACGTAAGCCAGCTTTTGACAACTCAGCCAGTCACGTGGACATAGGAAAACGCGAAAGCTGGATGTGATTCTTTGAAGAGGTATGGTACAAAGAGGCACGGTTCAGTAAACCCACGAACTTATCAGCCACGGGAAACTCAACTTGATCAAAACGGGAGAGAGGCACGGTTAGAATGAATCTAGACAAAGCTACGGGCAGATTTAAGGAACCACAATTGATGACTCGAGCATTATGTAACCGAATCCCAATTACCATTATCCTTTGTAATGCCTCATTAATGTCATAATTATTCATTAATGAGTAACCATATCAAGAGTCGTACGTTATAAAAATCTCCTATATAAGGGAGAGGAATACAACTTGTAAATGCATCTGATTCTCGAATACATTCAACTTCGATTTTCTATTTTTCTGCAATATTGTCTATTATTCATTTTTCTCCATTACCTTGATTATCACTAACCCGTATTCATCTTAAAAATAAGCTTTAGTCAAAGGGTCTAATTCTTTGGTTAAACAAATTGGTTCCATTACCGGGAATCTGATAATCTTTGTTTACTTTTCAAGTGATATCCTCTGAATTATGTCAAACCCCAACGACAACAACCAGCAAAGGATGGAACCCCAGTTCCATCGCCTTCAGGAACCCCACGTGGTTCGAAGGAACAATCCCCAGAAAGATCTAATAACAACAATGGTAATAATGATCAAACTGTGGAACAAGATCATGTAAAGCAATTGATTGCAGAGTATGTGAGCCAAGATTTGCAAGAATTTGTGAGAGGATTACCCACAACGTTACCTACACCGCCGCCCCCGCCCCCAATAACACCATCACCATGGAAAATCCTCAATCTGGGTTGGCAAACTTAGGAAGGGGAGACACTCCTAATGAATCTCTCGAAACGAGACCAGGTATATCTAATAACTCAGAATTACAAAATTTACTGCTAACCATGCAGAAACAGATGAAGGAGCAGAATGATCGCATCGAACAAATTCCTGGAGTACCACCTATCATCAAAGGCATCGATGTTGATAGATATTCTCAACAACCTTGGAAGCCAAGTGCGGCACCCTTGCCTATACCCAAGAAGTTTAAAATGCCTGACGTTCCCAAATATGATGGAAAAACTGACCCACGCGACCATGTGACTGCTTTCACTACTGGGGTAAAAGGCAACGACTTAACGAAACAAGAGATTGAATCAGTCCTTGTCAAAAAATTTGGGGAAACACTTACCAAAGGGGCCCTAACCTGGTATTCTCTTCTCCCTGAAAATTCTATTGACTCTTTTGCTGAGCTTGCAGATACGTTTATACAAAAAGTTGAGAAGAGAATGGAAAACATATTCAAAATAAAACAAGGAGACACAGAACTACTCCATGAGTTCGTAGACAGGTTTCAACGAGAAAGAATCAGTTATCAAGGGTGTCTGATAATAGGGAAGCCATGGCATTTGCAAGCAACCTGAACGATAAAAGCTCAGAAGCCACGAGACGACTTAAGGAGAGTCTAAGAGAATTCCCCGCTACAACATGGAACGATGTATATAACAGATACAGTACTAAACTCAGAATAGAAGAAGATATCATTGCTTGTTCGAGAGATGAAGATCATTCTAGATCCAGACGTCCTTAATCAGATAGAAGATCAAGTAAAAACAGGTACTATCCTTACTTAGGACCCTCGGGACGCGATATCCGCCCCAGGTTCAAAAACACTAGGTCGGACTATAGACCACAAGGAAGAGACATAGTCTCATCATCGTCTAGATCCAGAAAAGTTCGAGGATGACCGACCTAGAGGTAGTACTCAAATTGGGGATCATACCTTTAATGTAAGTACTACTGAACTTGTCTCAATATT
>ML403911.1:123392-163581 GCA_005239525.1 Nicotiana knightiana | reverse complement strand
ACTGCAATTAAGTCTCAAATACTAGCTGATTTTGTTGCTGACTTTAGTAATAGCATTGTATCTGAAGTAGAAAAAGAGTTACAACTCTTTAACGATGTTAATCCAGCCCTATGGACCTTGTTCACCGATGGTTCTTCAAATATAAAAGGCGCCGGCTTAGGCATAGTCTTGATATCACCCACAGGTGAAAAGACACGACAAGCTATAAAGTGTTATCCTATCACTAACAATGAAACAGAGTACGAAGCTGTTATTGCAGGGCTTGAACTCGCGCGGGAGCTCTCAATCGAGCAAATTGTGATCAACAACGACTCCCAACTGGTAGTAAATCAGATACGAGGGACTTACATCGCTCGAGAGACTAGAATGCAACGGTATCTTGAAAAAGCACGAGAGCTCGTGAGACAATTCAAAACATGGAAGGTAATGCAAATACCTAGAGAGGAAAATGAAGAAGCAGATTCACTAGCTAACCTCGCAGTAGTCACGGAAGTAACGAACAAAGATAATAATAGACCAGGACAGGAATGAGGTAACTTTCAACAACCTAACCTGGGAATGGAGAAACGAAATTCTTAATTTTTTGCACAATGGCACCGTACCTGAAGACAGGAAAGCAACTCAAGCACTTCACCGCATAGCTGCACGATACTGCCTTACTCGCAACTCACTTTATCGCAAGATGTTCGGAGGAACCCTAGCTAAATGCCTCGGACCTAACCAAGCGGAATTTGTGATGAAATAAGTCCACGAAGGACACTGTGGAAATCACTCAGGGGCGAGATCCTTAGTGAAAAACTAATTAGAGCCGGATACTATTGGCCTAAGATGGAAGAAGAAGTCGAGAATTTCGTATCCAAATGTGATAGATGCCAAATGTTTGCCAATAACATGCATCGACCAGCGGAATTATTACATCCAATAATATCCCTATGGCCTTTCATGAAATGGCGTATGGACATAGTGGTACCTCTTCCCACAGCTAAAGGACAGGTACGGTTTTTACTCGTACTAACCGAATATTTTACAAAATGGTTAGAGGCGGAACCGTTCAAACAAGTGCGATAAAAGGAAGTTAAAAGCTTCTTATGGCGAAACATAATATGCCGCTTTGGAATACCAAAGGAAATCGGGTGTGATAATGGCCCAAAATTCATAGGCTCTCAAATCACAGAATTCTTCGAAAGTTGGCAAATCAAGCGGATCACTTCAACACCGTTCCACCCCATGGATAATGGTCAAGCTGAGTCAACGAATAAGGTCATCATCAACAATCTAAAGAAGCGGCTGGATAAAGCCAAAGGAAATTGGCCTGATGAGTTATCAACGGTACTACGGGCATACAAAACAACTTCAAAGATAGCCACGAGAGAAACTCCGTTCGCACTTGTTTATGGCTCAGAAGCCTTAATACCTGTGGAGATTGGCGAACTAAGCATAAGGTTATCAACATCCATGGAATGTGATAATGACGACGAATTAAGGACCAACCTGGACCTGCTCGAACCACGGAGAGAAGCAGCATTGATACGGATGGCAGCTCAAAATCAAATCATAGAGCATTATTACAACCATAAAGCTCATCCCAAATACTTTAAGATTGGGGATTTCGTCCTCAAAGAAGTCTTTCAATCAACGAAAGAAGCAGGTGCAGGAAAGCTAAATTCAAACTGGGAAGGACCTTACAAAATCCGAGGCATAGCTGGGAAAGACGCCTATGAGTTGGAAGCTATGGACGATAGAATTCTACCAACAAGCTGGAACGCCATCATTCTAAAGAATTATTACTTCTAAAAGAAAAGAATACCCACCGTCAGGTATCACACGTTCGATTTTATTTTCAACATTTAAAAANGATTTCATTCTTCAAAGCTCAAACACTTGGGGGACTATACAGTATGGAAGGCTAAGACGAAGCAAAGAAGACTATCAAAAAGTCAAAAGCTCGAGCCTAAAGACCCATCTACCCAACGAGACAAGTGACAGGAGCAGAATTGAAAGAAATCAAAAGAGCCATCCAAATACAAAGCCTAATGCAAAAAGAAAAAATCTTCGAACATATTCAGGTTGAAAGGCAAAATATTAGTCACGAGAAAGAAATGTACATCTTTATACTTATTCAAAGTTGTTGTAACAAAAACAGTTAGGTGTAAAAGATCATCATCAATGTACTCATTCAAAAAACTGTTCTCGAATAAAACAGTTATGGATGAAAGATCTAAATCTTTGTATTTGTTCAAGAAACTGTTATCAAATAAAATAATTACGAATAAGACAAATTTCCCTCGTACTTATTAGAAAACTGTTTCCAAAACAGTTGGGCGTAAAAACCCCAATCTTTATAAAAACTGTTACTAGTAAAAAATAATTATTTCCTTATATTAATATTGAAAAATTGTTACCTATGAAAAACAGTTACGAAATACAAGAGTATATCAAATCTGTTAAACAAAAACAGTTGCAAACATGAGTTTTAGACGATAACCAAACACATGTAAAATGTCATGGAAGTTCAAACAAAAAACTTTCCTTGGAAACATTCTTAAACATGTGTAAAATTCCTATCACTCTATTGCATTATCATGAAGTTGAGACTTCTTCTTCATGTCAATTATAAAGGTCCCTCTTCCATAACTATGCCTACTATAAAAAGGCACACATTTGATATGACACCGTGCCTATTACAAGAAAGGTACGAGTATTCTAAAGCATTCCCCATGCAAAACTCGAAGGTAAAACTAAAACCTCGAAAAATGAAGCATGCAAAAGACTTAAACAGTGAAACAGAAACTCAACTAAAGTTGAACTAACATTTATATATTAAAACGGCTATACTAAGTATTAACTTATACTTAGCCGTATAAAGTTTTTATATACATTGTGGTGCCCCTAAGTTGTCATTTGGGGACTTAAAGGAAATCCACATTTACTTTGGGCCTGGGGGTAACCACCAATTGATACAAAGAAAAAGAAAAAAAGGGATAAACCAACTAAATCATTTCAAGAGAGGGGTTAACTTCAGTGGCAGAAGGAGCGGGAGCAACTGGAGATGAAGAGGCATGAGCGGATGGAATCTCACCATCAGGTGAAGAGAGGTTATGAACTTGTTTAGCCTTCTCCATGGCTTCCTTAGTTTTGGCTATTTCAGCACTAAGGTCAAAACCCTCTTGATTCATTTCCATCAATGTGTCAAGGCGAGAATTCATATACGCCCAGCTCACATCGACAACAGCCACCTCTTCCAAATCTTCATAATCCTTTGCCCATACTTGAAGCTCAGCTCTCAATCCGTCCTTCTCCGCTTCCGCAGCTTCATGGGCGGCCCTTAATGGAACAATCGACTCCTCTAAAGTTTGAGCTTTGTCTAAAGCCCTACGAAGGTCTTCTTGAGTACGAGTGAGTGATTGCACAAGCTCGCCTGAGTATTCCTCCTTCTGCCCCAAAAAGTTCTTCAAGTCTCTAATCTCCTCTGAGGCACGGGACAGCTGCTTCGCGAACAAAGACTCAAGAACACTCTTATCTTTATCAGCCTGACTGCAAGAAGTCCTTTCCACTACCAATTCTGCTACCATGAGTCTCATCTGCCGCTTCAAGGTATTCCTTTCCTCTTCTAAAGCATCTATGTCAATCCTTACGCTATCATACTGTGCTCTCCAATTATCAACATCGGCCTGCAACTCTCTTGTCTCTTGGTCCATGTTTGAAATCCTCTTCATAAGCTCCATGCCTATAAGGTTAATCTACAAGAAATATACCAGTCAGATATGGTAAATTTTATATACGAGAGTGAAAGAGGATAACTTGCATCATACCTTCAAAGAAGTATGCACGACCTCATTGGCCCATGTAAGAGCATCGTGGCTAGCTAGCTTTGCTTTCTAGAGGGACCTATTAAAGGCTTGAGTCATACTTTGGGCTCACCCGTTTTCTTGAAAATATTCCCCTCAGCTGGAACCTCTATTACCACCTGCCGCATCTCTTTGCTGGAAGACCCTACTTCCCTAACAGAAGGCATGGAAGCAGGCAGAGATGGAACAACAACAGGCACGGAAGGTTGAGGAGCTGGAGAAGCCACCGGCAAAGAAGCAGGCACAGAGAGTTGAAGAGTTGAAGAAGTTACAGGCAAAGAAACAACATAAGTCGAAATAGCCAAAGGAACAGATGAAACAACTTCTCTCAAAGAAGCAGGAAAGACAACAGCCAAAGGGACGTCGTCAAGAGAAAAATCAACACCCTCATGAATAGGGGAATGTGAAACATCATCAAGGATATGGGGCTCAATCAGACACGGAAGGCAAGGTTAAGGCTGTAAGCTCATCATATAAAACCATTCGCCTTCTCCGTGGCCTGTGCACTAAAGCACCCTCTTCTTTTTCTTCTATGGAACAAGACTCACTAATCTTCCTCTTCGAGGAAGATGAACCATCAATAAGTTCCTGAGCTTGAGCCAAGGACATCGTCGGGATAGATGAAGCAGACATCCCACGAGCAGAGAGCCCTATTAAAAAGGGAAAAAAGTTAAACGACAAAAAAAGAGACTCGAGTAAGGAAAGAAGCAAGAACAATAGCTTCACTTACCGTAGGTCTTTACTTGCCAACCATACGTCCCAGCAAGTTACTTCCAAGATCTTTCTTCTGAAAGAGCAACAGACAACAATTTTCCTAGCCAATCACGAATACCGGAGACATTCTCAACAGTATTCATGATTGTTGAGAGAAGAGAAAACAGACATGGTGTTAATAAAACATCTCAAGTCAAAACAAGAAATATTAAATGTGAGCTGAAGCATACTCACGTGCCCGATTCCACTTCTCAGGGAAGGGAAGATTTTCTTCATCCACTAAACCAGCAGTGGGTACAACAACATACCGGAGGTACCAACCCCTACCCTTATCATCTCCAAGGGTTACCAAGACTCTTTTGCTTCTAGCAGTAAGAGTAAAAATCCCTTCATGATATAAGGTAGGAGAGTAGAGGTGAATAAGATGGTTGAAGGTAAAGGGAACCGAGGCTAAAGAAGCCAAACTCCTAAGACATGCGACAACTCGTCACACAAGCGGGGCAACTTCTCCTAAGCAGATATTGAAAAAACGGCAAAATTCAATTATAACTGGGTCAATGGGGGGTCTAAACTCTAAAGTGAAAGGATACGTATAAACAAAAGAATATCCCTTCTTGTAAGACGTTATTATTTAGTTACTACTCGGAATATAGACAGGAAAGTCAGACCTCCAAAAGCATTCCCTACGAACAAGGAAATCTGACCCTCAGTTATAAGGGTTGGATATCTTTCGACACTATCAAGCAGAAGAAGATTGATCTACAAGAACTTGACTATCCCTAGCAAAAACAAACTCAGCAGGGACAATTTCATCGACTCTAGGCTCACGAAGGCGTTCGCCTCTACCTCTAGACAAAGAACGAGAAACCCTAAATCTCGGATNTGTTTACAAAGGCGAAGAAGAAAGTTCTTTACAAAAGACAAAGTTAGAAAGTGTTTCGTGGAAGCAAAGAAAAGAAAACATGTATTTATACTTGAAGACAATCATCAAACATGAAGAAAAAGGAAAATAATGATGGAAAGTCATATTTGAAGATGTCACTTAGAGATTGGCACAGCCGCAAAAAGCCCTAAAAGGTGCCGAGTAAATGCAGAACTAATTCGAAAAGGACACGCGGTATGAGCATTAAATGGAAGTAACAAACGACGCCTATGGTGCAGAGAAGGATACAATTATTCAAGAAAAAGTGGCAGAAAAATATTCCCGCCATGAATGAGTATCCACTTACCAAATTTTAATCGTTAAATATATGGTAAGTGGGGGGACTATCTGTATTGGTAAAAATGAGTTTCACACGTAAGCCAGCTTTTGACAACTCAGCCAGTCACGTGGACACAGGAAAACGCGACAGTTGGATGTGATTCTTTGAAGAGGTACGGTACAAAGAGGCACGGTTCAGTAAACCCACGAACTTATCAGCCACGGGAAACTCAAGTTGATAAAAATGGGGGAGAGGCACGGTCAGAATGAATCTAGACAAAGCTACGGGCAGATTCGAGGACCCACAATTGATTACTCGAGCATTATGTAACCGAACCCCAATTACCATTATCCTTTGTAACGCCTCATTAATGTCATAACTAGTCATTAATGAGTAACCATAGCAAGAGTCGTATGTTATAAGAATCTCCTATATAAGGGAGGGGAATACCGCTTGTAAAGGCATCTGATTCTCGAATACAATCAACTTCAATTTTCTATATTTCTGCGATATTGTCTATTATTCATTTTTCTCCATTACCTTGATTATCGGTAACCCGTATTCATCTTAAAAATAAGATTTAGTCAAAGGGTCTAATTCTTTGGTTAAAGAAGGAGATCCCCCTGTCTTGCATATTTAAATTGGGACTACGGACGTACCCCGGGAGATCCCTCTGTCTTGCATATTTAAATTGGGACTACAGACGTATTCCAGGAGATCCCCCTTTCTCGCATATTTAAACTGGGACTACAGACGTATTCCGGGAGATCCCCCTGTCTTGCATATTTATTTTTGGACTACTGACGTATTCCAGGAGACCCCCACGCACTGTATATGTACTTTTGGGACTGCAGACATATTCAGGGAGATCCCCCTGTACTGCATAATCATTTGTAACTACGGGATGGTATCCCGGGAGTTTTCCTACTGTGTTACCTTGTTCCAAGCCGAGGGCTACTTTAACTGTTTTTACCGTAAATTTACTTATATTTTTTACTGTTTAACTTTTTATATTTACTCCGGTAGGGCCTTAACCTGACCTCGTCATTACTTGACCGAGGTTAGGCTTGGCACTTACTGGGTACCATTGTGGTGTACTTATGCCCTTCCTGCACATGTTTTCGTGTGCAGATCCAGGTACGAGTTATCAGCCTCTGGGTTAGTGCGTGTTGCTGATTCCAGGAGACTTCAAGGTACTTCTGCTTGCATCCGCAGATCCTCGGAGTCCCATTCTATTCCCTCGCATAGAGACTTCTTTATTTATCTTCAGACTTTTGTATAGAGCTACATAGATTATTGAAGCTTGTGATTTAGCGACATTCCGGGTCTTGGGAGAATATTTTTGTATATGAGCCGAGCGACACTATTTTTGTTACTTATAATATATTACTCTATCCTTTATCATCTGGTTTTCTTTATGTTTTCCTTTAATAGTAGGCTTACCTAGTCATGAAGGCTAGGTACCGTCACGACACTTTTCGGAGAGTTAAATTTAGTCGTGATATTTGGACTTTCGTTAGGGATAGATTTATCATAATAAAGAGATAGATTCAATCATATCATGATAAAGAGATTTTACATACTAATAAACATTGTTACTTCCTTAGGTCAATAATGATGGGTATAACAGTTAGTCAGATATCCCTAATTTGATATTTATTTGCAATTGCATGCAATATCTATCCGTTAGATAGATTTATCGACACTATAAAAAATTACGAAACTTATGACAACACTTTTGGAGAGTGTTTTATTAACAATTTTTCAAAAAAGAATAGTTTGAAATAGCTAACATTTTTAACATTACTCATCTTAAATCTTTAAAATTTTAGCTAATTTGAAAATAATTATGAGTTCCTGAGCTTTGCTTTATGTTTTTATCTCTTGGTATCTTGAAGTGAAAGACTTTTAATGTCACCTGAATTATTATTATTCCAGGTGAAATAACAATTCCTTATCTATTTTTGTGAAAATTAACTTAATCAACTTATATAAGTAATATTATTGGGATTACATTCCTAAATATTCTTATATAGTTCAAATAAGGAAAAATTTAATAATCAAAATTTTAGTTAATTTTAGTGTCCTAAATATTAAAAATATTAATTTTATCCAATGTAAAATTTATTTTCTATGATAAAAAGGTCGACTAATTTTGCGTTTAAGTTTCGCACTTTTATAATAGTCTGGATTGATTGAAGAAGATAAAATATATTTAGTAGTTTTTAATTTTTATTTACCACATAATTACTATAAAATTAATATACTTTGTTGCAAATATTAAGTGAAGTAAAAAACATTCTTCTAAAAAAGTACTCATTGATGTTAAAAACAATTTTGTTCATCATGATAAAGTACCGTCATTTTCCAATTGCCATATAGAAATTACTTCGAAAGAACGACTTCAAATTTTTTACTAATTATCCAAATAATTGACTTCTTAATTATTTATTTAAGTTAAAATTGTCACGACCTAAAATCAATTAAGGTCGTGATGGTACCTAACTCCGCCGCCAGGCAAGTTAACGGTGAATGATTAATTTCATTACTCCTTTTAGTAGTTGAAATCATAATTTTCATTAATTAAATAGTATGAAATAGAATTTACAGGGTAAGTGATAATAGTTACATGAGCTACAATAATGAACAATCCCGTAAGAGCCTCCAAAATCCGGTGTCACAAGTGCATGAACATCTATTAATGAGTACAACAATAATACAACATCCATCTGAAATACAAGTTAGACGGGGGAATATAAATAACTCTGAAGGAGACTCTGTATGTTGCGGATCGTATCAAGGAAGTGCAGCTCACCGTAAAGTCCCCGCAACTGCCGCGTCTCTATACTCAGAGGACCACCGGAAACATATATGTATACTTGCACAATAAGTGCAGCAAGTGCAACATGAGTACGTAAATCAACGCGTGCCCAGTAAGTATCTAGCCTAACCCCTGAGAAGTAGTAACGAGGGGTCGACATCGACACTTACTCGTGGTCCAATAAGACAGATACAATAAGAAGTAAGCATATATGAGGCAGAGTAAATAAACTAGATAAACAAGTATAAATACGTGGTATAATCCTTCTCTCAAAAATTAAACTCAAACTCTCGATTAGTAGTTACGTCCTCCACTGGTGTGTGTATGTGTGTGTGTGTGTGTAATGGACTTCACCAGATAGGTCGTCATAATTCAAATTAGATTAACTCCCATATACACTGCTTTTTGACAAATAATACGCAAGATTTCATAGGAGTATTTTATAGAAATGTTGAGGCGTACGGCCCGATCCCGTCATAATATGGTATATAACCATAGATACATCTATTATATTGCCGAAGCGAATGGCCCGCTCCCAAGCGAGTGTGGTACATAATCCTGCCGAGGCAAACAACCCGATCCCATAAGATGTGCGCACCGCCGAGGGTCGAACGACATGAACCATATATGTATCTATCCTGTCTAGGGGAACGACCCGATACCATTAGAATAAGAAGCTTAGACGGGTCCTTGACCCCACTCATGGAGGGACATGTGAGTTATAAGGAGCTTTGAGGAAACATTTCAATAAGAACACATAATGCGTGAGAAATTCGTAAGAGGAGTAAAATTATTCATGGACAATCACGAAGATCGTCGAATCTCTACAATAGCGAGATCTATTGCTCTACACAAGTCTAGTCTCAAGGAATTTAATAGGTAATGTAACATAAAGGAATTTAATAGGTAAGAGACTGCTCAAATAGTACAACTATAGCATGGTGTGAACCTAAGTCTATGTCACGACCCCAAATCCTAACCGGCCATGATGGCGCCTATCGTGGAACTAGGCTAGACGACTACCGCATGTTCACATCTTTCTTTTGAAAAGCCCATTTAAGTTTCAAACATTTCATAACAATATACGAAGATTTACTTCATAGTAAACCAAATTTTATATATAATACTGCCATCCCCAAAACCCGGAGCCAACATGTCATGAGCATCTAATGGAATAAGTCAAAATAAAGTATTAAGATACAAAACTCCGAACCAAAACTAAATACAATAGGAAGGGAAAGCAGAGATGCTACAAACACTGAGCAGCTACCTCTATGTCCCCACGATCCGGCTCCGCTGTGGTATATATATAAGCTAACGCTCGATCTCTGCTCCTGAATCTGCACACAGAGGTGCAGGGAGTAATGTGAGTACACCAACTCAGTAGTAATGGAGATAAATCAAGTCTAAGTGGCATGGAATCACATAAAAATCAATGTCACAATATACACAACCTTACTTTCCAATAGTATACATAAATATACGAAATCATCATGCCTTCGAAATCAACTTCATAAAAGTCCTTAAAAGAATGCACATTTTTAGTAACTTTATAACAAGGATTTGGTATGCAATGAATGTAGTGAAATCATAAGTAGCCCCTCGGGCGAAAACATGTTTCATAAACAGCCCCTCGGGCATTTCCTCACAATTCCTCAGCACCTCACAATCATTCAGCACCTCACACTCACTCAAGCCTCCCAATCACTCAATCACTCGCACTTGGTACGCTCACTGGGGGTGTGTACAGACTCCGGAGGGGCTCCTTCAGCCCAAGCGCTAATATCAACATAAGTTCTGAAAGCCTCCTCACCATCACTCTTGGCCCTCGACCATACTCGGTGGAACCACTCGAAAAGCCCCTCGGGCGAAGTAATAGAACGGGGTACTCGACCCGAAAACATCAGTTTAATGCTCATGTAGTGTAAATCAGGTTGAGTTTCAAATAAAACAGTGTGCATAATGATGCTGAGTAAAACCATCAATAGGTAGTGAGGAAAACCGTAGTAAAACACCCTCAAAGGGTCAAAATAGATCGTCACGAGGCCCCAAACACGGCTTATAGCCCAAATATTTCACAAATCTCTTAAACATAATTTAACACAAGTTTTTGAGTAAATACGCAACTTATTAGTTGCCATGGAGAGGACCCAGTCCAATCCAAAAATCAGTACGCGCCACATATTCATCATCCGACATGTGCGCCATTCCAAATTCAGTTGAGAAAGTATGTAGTCCGGGGATCCATACCCTCAGGAAAAAATTTAAGACCATTACTTACCTTTAGCGGGCCGCGACACTAGTCCGTTATGCCTTTGCCCCTCAAGTTGGCTCCCGATTTCTCCGAATCTAGCCAAAAACCCGATAACATCATCAACATATACTCATGGAGCACAACCCAATCGAAAATCATCAAATTTAAACAAAATCTCGAAATTCGGCCAAACCCGAGCCTCGGCCCCATGTCTCGGAATCTGAAAATTTTTACATCATTAGAACCCTCGTCCGCCCACGATTCTGCACATACCAAGAACACTTAATTCGGACCACAATTGCCATTCCAAAATCTCAAAAGAAATCCCGATTCCTTTCCTCCCATTTTTCCAACATTTCTTACCCAAAACCTTAAATTTTCAAGCCTAATCTCAATAAAAATAGCATAGGAACGGGATTAACAAATCAAAGAACTAACCTTAGTTGAAGAATCTGGAAATCTCCTCTCAAAACCCTCTTCAACGGACTCCCCCGCATGCAATTTGATGAAAATTAAATAAATTTCACGGAGGGGGTCCTTTTATACCATTCTGCCCAGTCATTTCCGCACCTGCGGTCCCAGGTGCGCACCTGCGGTCCCAGGTCCGCACCTGCGGTCCCAGGTGCGCACCTGCGAAAACTAACTTAACGGCCAAAATCGCACCTGCGACATCGGAATTGCGATACATTTTCTGCACCAGCTACATCGCAGGTGCGACAATCCCCTCGCACCTGCGAACCTCTCCTTGCCCAGCCAATTCTCGCACCTGCGAACCTCTCCTTGCCCAGCCAATTCTCGCGCCTGCGACTGCCCCTTCCGCACCTGCGTGATCGCACCTGTGACTCCGCTTTTGCAGGTGCGAAAACATCAGCAGTAGCACAGTAGAAAGTTTTCAAAATCCATTCTAACTTCCCGTTAACCATCCGAATTAATCCTGAGCCCCTCGAGGCCCCAACAAAACATGCCAACCTATCCCATAACATCATTCAAACTTAGTCGAGCCTTCGGAACACCAAAAAAAACACTAAAACACCAAATTCACATCAAATTCAAGCCTAAGAACTTTGAAACTTCAAAAATACGCCAAGTACGCCGATACCAACCAAAACACCTCCGATTAATCTAAAATTTTGCAGACATATCCAAAATGACATTACAGACATGTTCCAACTTCCGGAATTCCATTTCGACCTCAATAGCCTAATTTCCACTGCTGACCGGAAACCACCAAAAACTAACTTCGCCAATTCAAGACTAATTCAACACCGGACATCACAAAAAAATTCCGAACACTATCCTAAGTTCCAAATCACCTAACGAAGCTACTCGAGCCATAAAATCTGCATTCCGAGGTCGTTTACCAAGAAGTCAACTCTCAGTTAACTTTCTCAGCTATTAGGTTACTTTAAAAGGCTAAATGCCTAAACTCTCATTAAAACCAATCCGGACCCAAACCAATTGACCCAACACATCAAAAAAAAATATAGCTATACATAACAAATGCAGAAATAGGGGAAATGGGGTAAATCTCACGGAACAACCGACCGGGTCGTTACATCCTCCCCCTCTTAAACAAACTTTCGTCCTCGAACGAGTCTAGAAACATACCTGGAGCCTCGAACAAGTGAGGATATCTACCCCGCATCTCCCATTCGGTCTCCCAGGTGGCATCCTCCACCGACTGCCCTTTCCACTGAACCTCCACTGAAGCTATATCCTTGGACCTCAGCTTCCTGACCTGACGACCCAAAATAGCCACAGGCTCTACCTCATATGACATATCACTCTCGAGCTGAACCGTGCTGAAGTCCAAAACATGGGAAGGGTCACCAACATACTTCCGGAGCATCGTAACATGGAATACTGGATGAATACTCGATAAACTGGGAGGCATAGCAAGCCTATAATCCACCTCCCCATTCCTCTGAAGTACCTCAAATGGCCCAATGAACCTGGGACTCAGCTTCCCTCTCTTCCCGAATCTCATAACACCCTTCATGGGTGACACCTTCAGCAACACCTTATCCCCAACCATGAATGACACATCTCGGACCTTCCGATCCACATAACTCTTCTTCCTAGACTGCAGCGTGCGAAGCCGCTCCTGAATCAACTTTGCCTTACTCAATGCTTCCTGAACCAAGTTTGTGCCCAATAGCCTAGCCTCGCCTGGCTCAAACCAACCAACCGGAGATCTACACCTCCTACCATACAAAGCCTCATACGGGGCCATCTGAATACTCGACTAATAGCTGTTATTATATGCAAACTACGCTAGTGGAAGAAACTGATCCCATGAATCACCAAGTCAATCACACAAGCACACAACATGTCCTCCAAAATCTGAATGGTACGCTCCGACTGCCCGTCGGTCTGAGGATGAAACGCTGTGCTCAACTCAACCTGAGTACCCAACTCTCTCTGCATGGCTCTCCAAAACTGAGATGTGAACTGAGTGCCTCTGTCGGAAAGGATAGAAACTGGAACCCCATGCAAACGGACAATCTCCCTGATATAAATCTCAGCTAACCTCTCCGATGAGTACGTAGTACCAACAAGAATGAAGTGCGCGGACTTGGTCACCCGATCCACAATAACCTATATAGCATCAAACCTTCTCAAAGTCCGTGGGAGTCCAACTACGAAGTCCATGGTGATCCGCTCCCACTTCCACTCCGGAATATCAAACCTCTGAAGCAACCCACCAGATCTCTGGTGCTCGTACTTAACCTGCTGGCAGTTGAGACACCGAGCCACCAACTCCACAACATCCTTTTTCATTCTCCTCCACCAATAATGCTGCCTCAAATCCTGATACGCGGCACCCGAATGGATGGAATACTGCGAACTATGAGCCTCTGCTAGAATCAAATCTCGAAGTCCATCTACATTGGGCACACAAATCCTTCCCCACATCCTCATGACCCCATCATCACCAATAACCACATCCCTGGCATCAACGCGACGTACCCTGTCCTGAAGAACAAGGAAATGTGGATCATCATACTGGCGTGCTCTAATCTGATCATAGAGAGAACACCTGGAGGCTACACAAGCCAACACCCTCGGAGGCTCTGATAAATCCAATCTCACCAAATGACCTGCTAAGGCCTGAACATCAAGAGCTAATGGTCGTTCTGCTACTGGAAGGTAAGATAAACTCCCCAAACTCTCTGCTCTTCGACTCAAGGCATCGGCCACTACATTGGCCTTCCCCGGATGATATAAGATAGTGAGATCATAATCCTTGAGGAGCTCCAACCATCTCCTCTGACTCAAATTCAAGTCCTTCTGCCTTAACAGATACTGCAAACTGCGATGATCAGTGAAAATCTCACGCTGCACTCCATACAAATAATGCCGTCAAATCTTTAAGTCATGGATAATGGCAGCTAACTCAAGATCGTGCACGGGATAGTTCTTCTCGTGAACCTTCGACTGTCTGGACGCGTAGGAAATTACCCTACCATCCTGCATCAATACCTCTCCCAAGCCAACTCTAGAAGCATCACAATAAACTGTGTATGAACCCGAACCAACAGACAAAACTAATACTGGAGTTGTAGTCAGTGCTGACTTGAGCTTCTGAAAGCTCTCTACACACTCATCAGACCATCTGAATAGAACACCCTTCTGGGTCAATCTGGTCAAAGGCGAAGCAATCGAAGAGAATCCCTCCACAAAGTGACGGTAATATCCCGCCAAACCAAGGAAACTCCTAATCTCTATAGCTGAGGATGGTCTGGGCCAACTCTGCACCGCCTCTATCTTCTTCGGATCAACTTGAATCCCCTCACTAAACACCACTTGCCCCAAGAAAGCAACCGATCCCAGCCAAAACTCACACTTGGAGAATATTTCATAAAGCTTCTCCTCCCTTAGTCTCTGCAACAAAACTCTTAAATGCTGAGCATGCTCTTCCTGGCTATGAGAATAAACCAGGATGTCATCAAGAACACAATGACGAAGGAATCAAGATAAGGCTGAAATACGCTATTCATCAATTGCATGAACGCAGCTGGGGCATTGGTCAGCCCAAATGACATAACCAAGAACTCATAATGACCATACCTGGTCCTGAAATCAGTCTTCGGAATATCAGAATCCTGAATCCTCAACTGATGGTACCCAGATCTCAAATCAATCTTGGAAAATACTCTGGCTCCCTGAAGTTGGTCGAACAAATCATCAATGCGGGGCAAGGGATACCGGTTCTTCACCGTAACCCTATTCAAATGCCGATAGTCAATACACATACGCATGGACCCATCCTTCTTCTTAACGAACAACACCGGTGAACCCCAAGGTGATACACTAGGCCAAATGAACCCCTTATCCAGGAGCTCCTGAAGCTGCTCCTTCAATTCCTTTAGCTCCACTGGTGCCATACGATATGGTGGAATAGAAATAGGCTGAGTGCCTGGCACCAGGTCAATACCAAAATCAATATCCCTGTCAGGTGGCATGCCTGACAGGTATGCAGGAAACACATCCGGAAAATCACGGACCACGGGAACTGAATCAATAGCGGGAGTCTCACCCCCGACATCCGTCACAAAAGCCAAATAAGATAAGCACCCCTTCTCCACCATGCGCTGAGCCTTCAGGTAAGAAATCACCTGCTAGGCATATACTCGGAAGAACCTCTCCACTCAACCCTCGGACACCCTGGCATAGCTAAGGTCAAGGTCTTAGCGTGACAATCAAGAATAGCATGGCACGGAGATAACCAATCCATGCCCAAAATCACGTCAAAATCGACCATGCTGAGTAACAGTAGGTCCACTCGGGTCTCCAAACCCCCAATAGATATAGTACACGACCAATACACACGATCCACAAACAGTATCGCCCACCAGAGTCGACACATGAACAGAGGTGACTAAAGACTCACGGGGCATGTCCAGAAAACTGGCAAAATATGAAGAAACATAGGAATATGTGGAACCAGGGTACAATAAAGCCAAGGCATCATGGAAACAGACTAAAACAATACCTGCAATCACGGTATCTGAGGCCATAGCATCCGGCCTGGCTGGAAATGCATACATATGAGCCTGACCTCCCCCTGCTTGGCCTCCCTCTCTAGGGCGGCCTCTGGCTGACTGACCACTACCCCTGGCTGACTGGGCGGGCGGCGAAGTGACTGGAGCTGAAGTCGAGGGCTGGCCCCTCTGCTGTGAAGATCCACCGGAACGGTGAGGACACTGCCTCCACCCGTGCTCGAACTCTCCACACTCAAAACAACTACCCGGAAGTGGAGGCGGGGACTAATAGAAACCCATAGCACCAACACGACCACTAGAAGACTCCTGTATAGATGAACCCTGAACTGGAGGTGCTCGAGCTGCACTCTGAGCTGAGAGGGCACCAAAATAAGTACGACCTGACTGAAAACCATGGGGACCCTGCCCCGACGATGCACCACTATAAGCTGGGTGTACTGACTGAGGTGTCCTGACTGAACAGCCCCTACCCTGCTGAAACTGTCCCCTGAAGAGAGCACCACTGGAACTGCCTGAACCACGAGGCCTCTTAGCTTCCCTCTCCTCCCGCTCCTGGCGGCGAACATACTCAATGTCTCAGGCTATGTCAACAACCTGCTTGAATGAAGCACCCGACACCCTCTCTCGAGTCATGAACAACCGAAGCTGATAAGAAAGACCATCAACGAACCTCCTCACCCTCTTCTTATCAGTAGGGATAATCTCAGAAGCATGCCTAGCCAACTCAAAAAATCTCATCTCGTACTGAGTGATGGATAACTCTCCCTGGCATAACTGCTCAAACTGCCTACGCTGCTCCTCTCTGTGGGACTGAGGAACATACTTCTCCAAAAAGATCTCGGAGAAATGCTGCCACGTAAGAGGTACTGAACCAATCGGTCTACGCCTCTCGAAAGACTCTCACCAAGTAAAGGCAGCGCCCGCAAACTGGAAGGTAACAAACGAGACCCCACTGGTCTCCAGAATACATGTGGTGCGCGGTATTCTCTGGTACCTATCTAGAAATCCCTGGGCATTCTCGCCCTCTGTACCACTGAAAGTAGGAGGCTGAAGTCTGCTGAATCTCTCCAACCTGCGCTGCTCGTTCTCAGGCATAGCTGGGACCACAGAGTCCTGAACCGGAGCAGCTGGCTGAGCTAGGGCTGCTCCTGGTGCCTGAATACCTTGTGCAGCCTGCTCAGGTGGCTGGGCAGCTGGAGTCTGATTGCCTCCCCCGGCCTGAGCTGTGGTGGCAGAAGAAGACATGGCAACGACCTGGGCCAAACTGGTGTATACTTACAATATCTGAGACAAGGCCTCCTGAAGACCCGGAATAACCATAGGTACTGCTGGTGCCTGAGCCTGTCCCGCTGGGATACCATCGGCGGGAACCTGATCATGATCGGCAGGGGGATCACGAGGTACTGCCCCGGCTGCTGCGCGGGCTGGCCCCTACCTCTACCACGACCTCGACCTCTCGCTAGTCTAGGCGGTGACTGGTCACCCTGATCGGTATGGCGTGTCCTCACCATCTGTGAGAGAATGAAACAACGTAAATTCAGATTTCAAGAATCAATAGATCATTACGAAAGAGTTCAAGAAAGATAGAATGTTTCTTAAAAGTTCGGCAGCCTCTCGAAGATAAGCACAGACGTCGCCGTACCGATCCGCAAGACTCTACTAAACCTGCTCATGACCGTTGAGTCCTACGAAACCTAGAGCTCTAATACCAAACTGTCACGACCCCAAATCCTAACCGGCCGTGATGGCGCCTATCGTGGAACTAGGCTAGCCGACTACTGCGTGTTCACATCTTTCTTTTGAAAAGCCCATTTAAGTTTCAAGCATTTCATAACAATATACGGAGATTTACTTAACATAGTAAACCAAATTTTATATACAATACTTCCATCCCCAAAACCCGTAGCCAACATGTCATGAGCATCTAATGGAATAAGTCAAAATAAAGTATTAAGATACAAAACTCCGAATCAAAACTATGTACAATAGGAAGGGAAAGCAGAGATGCTGCGAACGCTGAGCAGCTACCTCTATGTCCCCATGATCCGGCTCCGCTGTGGTATATATAAGCTAATGCTCGATCTCTGCTCCTGAATCTGCACACAGAGGTGCAGGGAGTAATGTGAGTACGCCAACTCAGTAGTAATGGAGATAAATCAAGTCTAAGTGGCATGGAATCACATAAAACTCAATGTCACAATAAGTCACAATATACACAGCCTTACTTTCCAATAGTATACATAAATATACGAAGTCATCATGCCTTCGAAATCAACTTCATAAAAGTCCTTAAAACAATGCACATTTTTAATAACTTTAAAACAAGGATTTGGTATGCAATGAATGTAGTGAAATCATAAGTAGCCCCTCAGGCGAAAACATGTTTCATAAACAGCCCCTTGGGCATTTCCTCACAATCCCTCAGCACCTCACAATCACTCAGCACCTCACAGTCACTCAAGCCCCCCAACCACTCAATCACTCGCACTCGATGCGCTCACTCGGGGTGTGTACAGACTCCGGAAGGGCTACTTCAGCCCAAGCGCTAATATCAACATAAGGCCTGAAAGCCTCCTCACCATCACTCTTGGCCCTCGGCCATACTCGATGGAACCACTCGAAAAGCCCCTCGGGCGAAGTAATAGAACGGGGTACTTGACCCGAAAACATCAGTTTAATGCTCATGTAGTGTAAATCAGGTTGAGTTTCAAATAAAACAGTGTGCATAATGATGCTGAGTAAAACCATCAACAGGTAGTGAGGAAAACAATAGTAAAACACCCTTAAAAGGTCTAAACACATCGGCAGGAGGCCCCAAACACGGCTTATAGCCCAAATATTTGACAAATCTTTGAAACATAATTTAACATAAGTTTTTTAGTAAATACGCAACTTATTAGTTGCCGCGGAGAGGACCTAGTCCAATCCAAAAATTAGTATGCGCCACATATTCGTCATCCGACATGTGCGCCATTCCAAATTCAGTTGAGAAAGTATGTAGTCCGGGGTTCCATACTCTCAGGACAAAATGTAAGACCATTACTTACCTCTACCAGGACGCGACACTAGTCCGTTATGCCTTTGACCCTCAAATTGGCTCCCGATTGCTCCAAATCTAGCCAAAAACCGGATAACATCATCAAAATATACTCATGGAGCACAACCCAATCGAAAATCATCAAATTTAAACAAAATCTCGAAATTCGGCCAACCCCGAACCCCGAGCCCACGTCTTGGAATCCAAAAACTTTTACATCATTAGAACCTCATCCACCCACGATTCTGTACATACCAAGAACACTTAATTCGGACCACAATTGCCATTCCAAAATATCAAAAGAAATCCCAATTCCTTTCCTCCCATTTTTCCAACTTTTCTTACCCAAAACCTTAAATTTTCAAGCCTAATGTCAATAAAAATAGCATAGGAACGGGATTAACAAATCAAAGAACTCACCTTAGTTGAAGAATCTGGAAATATCCTCTCAAAACCCTCTTCAACGGACTCCCCTACATGCAATTTGATGAAAATTAAATAAATTTCGCGGAGGGGGTCCGTTTATACTATTCTGCCCAGTCATTTCCGCACTTGCGGAATATTGGCCGCACCTGCGGACCCGCACCTACGGTCCAAGGTGCGCACCTGCGAAAACTAACTTAACGGCCAAAATCGCACCTACAACCATTTCTCCGCACCCGCAAGTGCGATGCATTTTCCGCACCAGCGACATCGTAGGTGCGACAATCCCCTCGCACCTGCGAACCTCTCCTTGCCCAGCCAATTCTCGCGCCTGCGACTGCCCTTTCCGCACCTACGTGATCGCACCTGCAACTCCACTTTCGCAGGTGCGAGAACACCAGTAGCAGCACATCAAAAAGTTTCCAAAATCCATTCCAACTTCCCGTTAACCATCCGAATCAATCCCGAGTCCCTCAGGGCCCCAACCAAACATGCCAACCTATCCCATAACATAATTCAAACTTAGTCGAGACTTCGAAATACCAAAAACAACACTAAAACACAAAATTCACATCAAATTCAAGCCTAAGAACTTTGAAACTTCAAAAATTCGCCAACTACGCCGAAACCAACCAAAACACCTCCGATTAATCTGAAATTTTGCAGACATATCCAAAATGACATTACGTACCTGTTCCAACTTCCGAAATTCTATTCCGACCTTGATAGCCTAATTTCCACTGCCGACCGAAAACCACCAAAAACTAACTTCGCCGATTCAAGCCTAATTCTACACCGGACATCACAAAAATATTCCGAACACTCTCCTAAGTCCCAAATCACCTAACGAAGCTACTCGAGCCATAAAATTCGCATTCCGAGGTCATTTACCAATAAGTCAATTCTTAGTTGACTTTCTCAACTATTAGGCTACTTTAAAAGGCTAAATGCCTAGACACTCATTAAAACCAATCCGGACGCAAACCAACTGACCCAACAGATAAAAAAAAAGATAGCGATACATAACAAATGCAAAAATAGGGGAAATAGGGTAAATCTCACGAAACGACCGGCCGGGTCATTACAGTCTACCCGAATAATAACATGGATTCAGCTACGTACAGACTCTTGTCACCTCGTGCGTACGTAGCCCCCGCAACAAGTAGCACATATTAAATACATCACCTAGGGGTAGTTTTTCCCTCACAGAGTTAGAGAGGAGACTTACCTCACTCCGAAGTTCCATAACCGGTTCCAAAGCCTCTCTAATAACTCAAATCGATGCCCGTTGATCCAAAAATTAGTCAAACAAGGAGAAAACCAATCAAAATATACTCTAATACACATAATCAATCAGTTTAAAAAAATTCCCAACCCGCTAGGTGAATAAAGTCAACCCTCAGGCCCACGTGTCCGAATTTTTAAAACTTTTAAAGATAAATTTTATCCATAACACCACGAGTCAAATATATAATGTATTCCTAATTCCATGTTCAATTTCGTGGTAAAAATACAAAATACCAATTTCTAGGTTTCTTTCAAAATCTCACAATTTCTACTAATTTTCATGGTTAAATCCTTGTAAAATCCATGTATTTAGCTAATAATAATCTCTCCAAAAATCGGCCAAACCAAGAGAGAAATGAGTGAAATGAGCAAAATCCTGATTTAGAACAATCTGCCCAGGTTCGCATTTGTGAACAAAAACTTCGCATTTGCGAATGAACAGTAAACTCCAATGAATCAGTATTCACAATTGCAAATGAACATTGTTCGCAATTGCGAATGAACAGTGCCTCACCAGAAATCAGCAAACCCAAACTTCTCCGAAATGATCCAAAATCACCCATAAACTCATCTGAAACCTCCCCGGGGCATCGTTCATGTCTGCTATGAGAAGAATATGTTCAAGACTTATATAGAAGTGAAGGAACCCGAGAAGGTTCTCATGGGAAGTCATATGACTGTAGATGTTGCAGGAAAGGGAACATTGCTAAATCTGGGCAGAATCTAACATTGCTAAATATGTACCATGTTCCCGACATGAAGAAGAACTTGATGTCTTCTAGTTTGTTGTCTAATAGAGGCTTCAAGATAGTCATAGAGTCTGATCATAAATTAGTATCTAAGAATGGTTTATTTGTTGGAAAGGGCTATACATGTGATGGAATGTTCAAACTTAGTATTAATGCAATAAACTATGTTTCTAATTATATTGTTGAGTCTAATTCTTCTTCATAACATGCTAGATTAGGACATTTAAATTTTGGTTCGTTAAATTATATGTCCAAAAATGGTTATAATTATTACAATAATGATCATGTGAAAAAATGTATACAAGAAAAAATGACTAAGAAACCTTTTCGTAAAACTCAAAGATTTAGTGAACTGTTACACTTAGTACATTTTGATATATGTGAATTAAATGGAAAGTTAACCAGATGAGTCCAAAGATATTTTATACAGATGATTATTCTAGATTCACATATGTTGACTTGTTTAGAACAAAAGATGAAGCATTTCAGAAGTTTAAAGAATATAAATCTGTTGTGAAAAATTAAAAGAATACTAAGATTAAGATTTTTCGTAGTGTTATAGTTGGAGAATATTTTTCCTCTGAATTTAATAAGTTTGCAAAGAGAATGGTTTAATACATCAAACAAATGCTCCTTATACACCACAATAAAATAGTTTTTTTTTGGTCTTGAAAGATGCAGTTTTATAAAGTTACATGTTACAAGGAGCTAAGAGCTAAACACAGCAGAGTCGTTCTGATCAACTACTACATTCCCAGCGGGAAAAAATATGGATGGCTTATTAAAACAAAAAGAGGGAGGAGTTTCATTTTGGAGCTGACAAGTCGTTGATGCTCCTTTCCCCTTAGGTAATCATTGACGTCATTCAACACAAAATGAGGTGGTGTACAAAATACTGCAGTGGAGGGTTGAGTCTGTATGGTTTGGGCTGCTCTATGTTTCCCTAACTGATCCGCTACTTTGTTTTGCTCCCTGTAGACGTGTGATACTGGAGGGTTACCTAGCTGCTGGAGGAGTAATCTACAGCCATTTAACAATGTTAAGTAGTGAGAATTATTTGAATGGAGAAGAGAGATTACCTCAGTGGAGTCCACATTGATGTCTAAACGTGTGAAGTTGTTTTGGACTGCGATTTGTAGCCCTTCATGTAGTACAGACTTGTCACATATTAAATAAGGTGCCTTCAAAGAGCTTCCATGTTTCACCATATGGAATAACAGAAAACCTAATTTAGATTATTTTAAAGTGTGGAGGTGTATATCATTCTATAGAGTTCATGATCACCAAAGAACAAAAGTAGGTTCTAGAGGAATTAAAAGTATTTTTGTTGGATATGCACAAAATACAAAGGCATACAAATTGTTGGATCTAGAATCTATTCATGTTGAATTTATTGAAAATAAATTTTTTAGATAACACTGTTGATGAGGAAATGACTGAACCAAATAAAAATGATAATAATACATATAGATTGTCACATTCCGAAATTACTACAAGTAAAAAGAAAAGTGGAAATATACAACTAGAACCAAGAAAGAGACAAAGAATAAGAAAAGAAAAATGTCTTGGTTCTGATTTTATCGCTTCACAGTCCTTAGTCTTTCTATCTTATTATATGTTGAAGAAGACCCGAAGACATGTCAAGAAGCTATGACTTCTAGAGATGCTACCTTCTGGAAAGAGACTATTAATGATGAAATGGATCCAATTATGTCCAATAATACTTGGGTTTTAGTTGATCTTCCAATTGGATCAAAACCCATAGGTTACAAGTGAATCTTTCGGAGGAAGTATAACACAGCCGGATCTATCCAAACCTTCAAAGAAAGATTAGTAGCAAAATGTTTCACTCAAAAAGAAGGCGTATACTATTTTGATACATATGCTCAAATGGCAAGAATAACATCCATTAGAGTGATTTTATCGTTGTCTTCTATATATAACTTGTATGTGAATCAAATAAATGTTAAAATGACCTTTTTGAACAGATACCTTGGTGAAGAGATTTTATACGACACAACCTGAAGGTTTTGTTCTTTCAGGAAATGAGAAGAAAGTATGTAAGTTGATAAAGTGTCTTTGTGGTTTGAAACAAGCACCTAAACAATGTTATGAAAGGTTTGATAGTGTTGTATTATCAAATGGATTCATACATAATCATTATGTATTTACTCCAAGTTCACAAAAGAATACTGAGTTATTATTTGTCTATATGTTGATGGCATGCTAATTTTTGGTGCAAATATTCTTGGTATTACTGAAACCAAGAAGTATCTAACTTCAGCTTTTAAGATGAAAGACTTAAATGAAGTAGATACTATTCTAGGCATAAAGGTGAAAAGAAAGAAACAAAAGAAAGACTTTATCACAATCGCATAATATTGATAAAATCCTTCCTAAGTTCAGTCATTTAGGCATAAAGGAGTTTAATACTCCTTATAACTCCAGTATCAAGCTAACTGAAAATACTGGAAGAGCAATATCCCAATTAGCGTATAAAAGTGCAACAGGTAGTATGATGTATGCAAGCATTGTACAAGACCTGATATATCTTTTGCTGTTTGTAAACTTTCAAGGTTTACTAGTAATCCAAGTAATGATCACTAGAAAGTAATAAGTAGAGTACTTGGATATTAAAATATATAAAATATTTGGGCATTTGCTATAATGTTTTTCTCACTGTTTTAGAAGGAATTCTGATGCAAGTTGGATTACTAGTGTTAATGATAATAAATCCATTTGAGGATGGATATTTACTCTGGGAGGTGGTGCCATTAGTTGAAAATCCAAGAAACAAACTTGTATTTTCATTCTACTATGAAAGCTGAATTCATAGCATTAGCAGCTGCTGGAAAGAAGCATAATGGTTGAGGGACATATTATTCGATATAAAGTTGTGGACACAAATTATGCCAGCCATTTCTGTATTTTGGGATAGTGAGACTACCATGTGTGGATCACAATAAGATATATAATGGGAAATCAATACATATAAGCCCGAGACACGTTTATATAAGAGAATTAGTCACAAATAGGACTATAACTATTGTGTATGTGAGATCAAATAAGAATTTGGAAAATCAACTTACCAAACCATTGGCGAGCTATGTAGTACAACAAACTTGTGAAGGAATGAGGTTAAAACCTCTAAAATAAATACAAGCAACGGGAACCCAACTTTGAGTTAACATACACTTTAACAAAATAAGTTCAATGAGATAATAACAAGTTGCTTTGTGTTGCTTAAGCACTGATCTCCTTTCGGAACCTTACCTTCAATGTATCACATATTGTTATGAGAGGAGTCAAGAAGTTGTTAAATGTTTGAAATAACTAGGGCAAAATGACAAACTTCGTGGTGCAAACTGTTACACAAAGAGGTTGAATTAAATCTTAATGAAATTAGTAAATGTCTGTAGTAACAGGGACATTGTAGCTAATTTCACCTATATGAATATTGAGTGGTGCCGTTTCAAGCAAGATTTAAGGGGTTGATCTTGTAAATTTTCATGAACTCAGGATGAACACATGGCTATAAATATGCTAAAGCAAATACTGGATTTTCTTAGCCACTGTATAATATTGTGCGTGTGATTTTTGGTTTTGACACAAGGAGTTGTGGTTCAAACCTTTAAGGTACTAATAACTTTGTCAAGACTTTAAGATATTTATACTGATGGAAAGTTCAAATCAAAATAAGATACTCTCCAATATGCATGATATTATGAGAAATATAATAAACTAGTGGAGGATTGAAGGATAGTTTCTTATACAAGTTGAAAAGCATGTGGGAGTTGTCCCACATCGGTTGTGAAAGGCAACCGTTGGTGCCTTTTAAGTCTTTGTCCTTTTATGTGTTTATTTTAGAACACATACTCTTATATGTGTCTTTGTGTGTGTGTGTGTGTATATATCGACACACACAAAAAAATAATAATTAAAAACTGTTTTATTTGAAATTTAAATTTTAAATATATTTGAATAAACAAATGCGTCTGTTTGTGAAAGAACATATCTTTTTGAAAAGGTCCGATGCTTGCTCTATAAATAGAAGTTCTTCCAACAAAGTGGAGATAGAAAAATATGCAAGTATATTCTTGGCTTGTTGTATCTCGAAGAAGATTGTTTGTATTTCTCCAATTTGTATACCGACAATATCTTCTTTAAGAAAAGTCGTTCTCACGCCTCAATCCTTATTCAATTTCGTTTTCAATTTTTGTTTTTTCTAACAGGTTGTCTATGTCATACCTTTTTGGTGCAGTCCTTCCGCGAACCCTGCATGAACGCGTTATGCTTTATGCACCGACATTCCTTTGAAAATATTATACAAAAATACTAAAATTTTGATCGTTTTCCCATCCAAAATATTAAAAGTGGTCAAGAAATCATGATCAAAATATACTACTTTTGAAAAACATCAAATGACAAATATATTGGGCGGAAGAGATCAAGAGTAATAGAAATAATATTATGATGTGAGATGCAATATTAAAAGATTTCAATTCCGGCACATAGATCACAGAGGGAGACAAGACGAACAAGATGGCATCTTTATAAAAGTATATGTTTTCTCCATGTATCACAGTAAGTACCACTTGTTCATAGACTTGGAAAATTGATAATTATTCAGTAATATACACGTCAAAGCTTGTAATACTAATTTCCTTAGAAGGGCTAAGAATCTCCTAATCATGCAAAAGATAAACCTAGAGTGGAAGTCTAAGATAACAATTGGTTCATTGTCAGCTTGAGTATAGAAATAGTTTTTGACTGAAGTAACTTAGTCTAAGCACGTGACATGAATTCACTTAGAGAGAGGACTTCAGTAGCCAGTTTGAGCGCCTTCAAGAGGGCAATATGACTGTTACTCACTATAAAACCAGATTTGCTGATTTATCCCGTCATGCAATTATCTTGATCTCATGCAGTTATCTTGATCCCTATATAGGGAGAGGGTGCGCAGGTTTATAGATGACCTTACTTATGGTATCAGACTATTGATGGCCAAAGAGACCGAGGATGATATTCCTTTTACTCAGTCTCAGAGATTGTTAGGAGGATCGAGAGAATTCATGGCCAGGGTAGAGACGTGTCATTTGAGAAGAGGCCTCATCATTTTGGTGGTTTCAGTATTGCTTCATCTATAGAAATAGTTCATTTGGTACAGGCCATCCTATCAGGTCGGTTCAGTTAGTGCTTCAGGTATCACATAGTGCTTCCTACAGTCGTGGTTCTTATGGATTCTGTCCTGAGGAGATAGCGTATAATGAACCACTGATTAAGAGCTATCACAATGGTTATCCAGACCGTTAGGGTCAGTCCCAGATTCATCATTCACGTCAGCAGAGAGAGTGCTCTGAGTGTGGAGGTATTGGTCATATCAGGAGGTACTATCCTCTGAGTGTGGAGGTATTGGTCATATTAGGAGGTACTATCCAAGACTTCAGAGAAGTATGCCATAGTAGGGTCTCGTGCCATAATTCTGGCATTGGTTGCTCCACCATTCACTCAGCCAGCTAGAGGTCGGGGTCAGGTAGTCACAGGTGGAGGTTAGGCAGCTAGAGGTGGAGCCAATCAGTGAGAGGTCGTCCGAGAGGCGGAGGTCAAATTTGTGGGGCTCAGCCCTATTGCTATGCAGTTCCGGCTAGATTTGACGCGGAGTCGTATGATGCGGTCATCACATGTATTGTTCCAGTTTGTCATAGAGATGCATCCATTTTATTTAATCTGAGTTCTACTTACTCGTATGTGTCCTTCTATTTTGCTTCATATTTGGATATGTCTTGTGATTCTTTGAGTATTCCTATTTATGGATCTATGCCTTATGGGGATTTTATTTTGGTGGACTAGGTCTATTATTCTTGTTTGGTCACTATCGGGAGCTATGAGACTAGCGTTGACCTTCTGTTACTTAATATGGTGGATTTTAATGTGATTTTGGGCATGGATTTGTTGTCACCGTATCATTCTATCTTGGATTGCCACGACAAGATTGTGACTTTATCTATGCCAGAGTTGCTTCAATCGGAGTAGAAAGGGACTCCAGTCACTCCACTAGTAGGGTCATTTCATATGTGAAAGCTTGGCGTACGGCTGAGAAAGGGGTTTTGGCGTATTTTTCCTATATCCGTGGTTCTAGTGCCAAGGTGCCTTCTATGGATACGGTACCAGTAGAGAGAGAGAGTTCCTATAGATGTTTCCTATAGACTTGTCAGGTGTGCCACCTGACAGAAATATCGACTTTTGCATTGACTTGATTCTGGGCACTCAACCTATTTGTATTCTACCATATCGTATGACCCCAATTGAGTTGAAAGAATTAGAGGAACAATTGCAAAAATTCCTTGACAATGAATTCATTAGACCAAGTGTCTCACCTTGGGGTGCGCCAGTGTTGTTTGTGAAGAAAAAAGATGGATCGATGAGGATGTGCATAGATTATCGGCAGTTAAACAAGGTCATTATCAAGAACAAGTACCCATTGTCGAGGATTGATGATTTATTTGACCAGATTTATGGTGCCAAGGTATTTACAAGATTTATTTGAGGTTGGGATACTTTTAGGTGAAGAATAGGGCATCAGATGTCCCTAGGATAGCTTTTCGGACTCGGTATGGTCACTACGAGTTCTTGGTGATGTGATTTGGCTTGACAAATGCACCAACAACCTTTATGGATTTGATGAACTGGGTGTTCAAGCCTTATTTGTATTCCTTCATGACCGTCTTCATTGATGATATTTTTAGTTTACTCCCGTAGTCGGTAGGAGCATGAGCAACACCTACGGATTGGAATTCAGACTTTTAAGGATTGTTAGTTATATGCCAATTTTTTGAAGTGCGAGTTCTGGTTATACTCGGTTGCCTTCGTGGGATATATTATATCTTCTGAGGGTATCAAGGTGGATCCTAAGAAGATTTAGGAAGTTCAGAACAAGCCTAGACCTACTACAACAACAGAGTTTTGGAGCTTCTTGGGTTTGGGGGTTATTATAGTCGGTTCGTGGAGGAGTTTGCATCTATCTCAACCCTATTGACCAAGTTGACCCAAAAGGGTTCTCTTTTGTAGATGGTCCAATGAGTGTGAGGTAGTTTTCAGAAGCTCAAGATTGCATTGACTATAGCCTCAGTGTTGGTGTATTGGGCTTGGCGCGATATTATTGTAACACGGTAGGGTGATTGCCTATGCATCTCGTCAGTTGAAAGTTCATGAGAAGAATTACCTGTTGCATGATTTGGAGTTGGCAGTCATTGTTCATGTGCTGAATATTTGGAGGCACTATCTATACGGCATTCCATGTGAGGTCGATATCGACCATCAGAGTCTCCAGTACTTGTTCAAGTAGAAGGACCATAATTTGCGGAAGCAGAGACAGTTAGAGTTACTGAAAGACTATTATATCACCATAATATATCTTCTTGGGAAATGAAATGTAGTGGTCGGTGCATTAAATAGGAAGGCAGAGAGCATGGGCAGTTTGGCATATATACCGACACTAGAGAGGCCACTAGCCATGGATGTTCAGGCCTTATACAATTGATTCGTGAGCATGGATGTTTCAAAGCCTAGCCAGTTACTTGTGTTGTGGAACAGTCATTGTTATTTGAGTGCATCAAGGCTCGCCAATTTGATGATACTTACTTGTTGGTGTTGAAAGACTCATTGAAGTGGGATGATGCCAAGGAGGTTGTGATTGGAGACAACGGTGTTATGCGGCTTCAAGGCTAGATTTGACTTATAATGAAGAGTTGGTAACTATTCTAGACCGACAGGTCGGAAGTTGAGGTCTTAGAGTTTTCCTTCCGTAAAAGTGCAATGGAGAGGTGAAAGGATCGAGAAGGTTATGTGAGAGTCCGACTCCGATATGCGGAGTATATACCCACACCCTTTTACCAGTCCATGTACTTTCTTATGTTCGTTCGAGGACAGTCGTTTCTTTTAGATGTGGAAAATATGATGACCCGATAGGTCATTTTGAGTACTAGTACTTTTTTCTATGTTTCGAGACCTCCCGTAGCTCCATTTGATGTTATATGACTTGGTGCGTGGTCTGTTCATTCTTTAGAAAACATTAATGTGAAATTTTGAAGAAAACATGATTTTTCACTTAAAATAAGGTTTGGGTTGACCACGCTCAACGTTCTTAGTAAACGACCTTGAATCTGCATTTTGATGATTTTGGTAGGTTCGTATGATATTTTTGGACTTATATGCACGTTTGATTGAGGTCCTGGGTGGCCCAAGCGCGTTTCATCGCATTATTTGAAAAATTTGAAAAATGAATTTCAAAGTTAAAATTTTGAGTTTTGATGATCGATTCTTGATATTTGATGTTATTTTGATGATTTGAGTTAGAACTAAAGTTTGTATAATGCTATTACACTTGTATGAAGGTTTGTATTGGAGCATGGGGGGCTTGGGTGAGTTTCAGATGTGTTATGGTTGAGTTTGGAACTGCTAATGCTCAACAATTGCTGGTATGAAGTTGTAGGTCTCGATTTTGGGGGAACCTGATCACAATTGCGATCTTTGAATTTACGATGTTAGGATCGCAAATGTGAACATGGGATGGGGGCTGAGTCTTCGCATTTGTGAAAAAAGGTTCGCTTTTGCAAACTGTGTTATGATCGCTTTTGCGGCTCTAGTGTCACATTTGCGACACTGTGTTATGTAGAACAACTTCGCCTTTGTGAAGCTCGACTTGCATTTGCGAGTGAGGTGCCTTCGCAAAGGCGAACATAATGTCACATTTGCCACATCTACAAAGCTGAGACACTTATCACATTTGTGATCAGTGTTTCGCTTTTGCGTGGTCGCAATTGCGAACTCTGCGAACAAGAGTTCGCAATTGCAACATCTGCAGTTGGGTAAAAGTTGGGAAAACGAGACTTAGCTCATTTTACACCATTTTCAACCTCGAAACTCTCTAGAGGAAATTTTTGAAGAGGATTTTATTTAAACTTATTGCCAAGTGATCACGCTCAACTATGTCTTATAAAAAGACTAAACGGGCGTTGCAAATATAATCTGGGGTATTAAGCCCAGAGTCAATCCCACAGGGAGTTAATGTATCAATCAAGCCGTCAAAATACTAAACTTTCACTTAATCAACTTTCTCAAGAATTATGAATATCACTTGATAGTGTTTTTACTACTACTACTGAACAAAATTAATAAACTAAAAATTAACTAACAATGAGGTGTAAACAATTGTAATAAAGGTCTAAGGTTATGGTTTACCCCGTCGATGAACTCTTTCTTGGATACTTCCTATAGTTTGATTAGTTGTCTTTATCAATCATGAACACTCTAGCTACCATAAATCTCTCCCAAGTAATTATGATAATTTACTAGATGAACTCTCTCAAGTTACGCTAGTCAGATTGCATTACAGCTCACTTTAGATTGCACCCAAGGTATCATTATTTCTAATCCAACCTCTAAACCCTCGGTTATGACTTCCGTCTATACTCCGGGAGTGGTGTTTTTCAAACAACTACCTAAATATGTACTCTCTCTCAAGTATATACATAATAAATAGGAACAGCTAATTGAGAGCCCTTCAATCAACTGTAATAAGAACGTAGTTAAACAAATAAAGTTTAATAAACCAATCAAAACTATATTAATATCACAATAAGTTCATCCCCAACGAGTCCCACCAAACACTTAGATTAAATAACTTAGCTACTCATGCTCATAGTAATAAAATCCAAAATAACTTGCATAATTAAATTACAGAGTAAGGAATAAAGGATGTAAAAATCAATGTTTTGATCTTTTGAGTAGTATTCCACGATCTCCTTTTGTCTCCAATGGCAAAAGTCCTTCAAAGTTGTGTGTTTGGGTCTATTTATATGTTTTGGGAAAAACTCTAAATGTGTAGGATACTTCTAATCAAACCGGGAAACACTTAAAGCCTTTAAAAATTGGACTGGGCCGAATCTAGGACCAGGCATTTCAGCCCTAACGCCTGGCCGTACCAGGCGTTACAGGTCTAACACCTGGCATGACTAGACTTTACAGCCCTAACGCCTGTCTATAGCCATGTTCACTACTTTTTGACTCTTGAGCGTATTTTTGACGTTTATGCATACATTTAGCTCGGCTTCCATCTCCAATTCACCTACACATGAAATAGACTCCATTATGCTCAAACGAGGTGTATATTTACCTNTCAACACCCCACACTTAAACATTTGCTCGTCCTCGAGCAATTAAACTACACCCATGAACACAACTTATTAAGCAAATCCCTTAACGCGTTATACAAAGAATTTTTAAATTAGTTTAAGCACAAAGGTGTGATATCCTCGCCTCAATAATCTACTCACACATACCATGCTTTATTCACAATTCATTCACTACTCTAACATAGAGGTCAACAACGTTACCTTTCCCTCATGAATCATGTGCCCTCACCAAATCAAAGAGCTAGTTCCACACACAATGAAATTAAAGAACACTTAGGAACTCAAGATAGAAAGAATTCACTCACTCTCAGAAATAATATTCATATGCCACAAAAGATGCACCATAGGCTTGCCCGTAGTGTACTACTCTACTAATCGAGCTCATTCAGTCTAGGATCAAGTAGGACTTTATTTGATTATAATGTAGGCTGCGGGACGGGTAGGATATAATTAGATATAAGAGTGACTACACCTCCCTAAGCACTTTAATACATATACTTTAAAATTTAATCCCCATACTTATGGCAAACCAAAATCCTCCTTCACATCAATAGTATTACCCCATACTTCCTTAAGCACAATTACATCAAGACTCACCACTTGTCAAGGAATATATTGTCAAGGAATATATATTTTTTTCACCACAATACAACTATCTTTTTTTCCTTTTCTTTTTTTTTTCTCAAGTGACTCTTACTTTTTTAAAACAGTGCACCTTTCTCCCTATTTCATTGGTTCCACTCAAAATCCAAACCAACCACCCCACACTTTAACTTTTACATAGTTCATAACAATCCAAGTTCTCATGAGAGGTTAAAAGGTTCAAATAGATAGTTAATTAAAACAAATGGGTAAGGCCTGTAATGTGGTTGCCAAAGAAACATGATTACATGCTCAAAAAGGTTAACTACGATACATAACAATTAGGCGGGTAAAATATACATAGCTGGCTCAACAAAGAAACGCCTATAATCGCAGCAATATCTCGGAACTTTGTGATGCCTTGAGAATAGTCAGTACTTCGGTTGTGACGCTTAGGCTCAATTTTCTGACTCTAGGATAAATACCTTAATTCGTGGATTCTTAAATTTGCTTAACTGATATGACTGGAATGTCGTGATAGATCCAATCCTCAGTGAGTTGTGTGCCACGTGTGTGTGAGGTTTGTATGTTATTTTGTGCATTGCATTTGATGTCTAGAACTTGCCCCGTATGTTTGCAAAGCGAAATAGTAGTGTTGTTCAGTCTTGGAAGTGATATAGGCGTTTCTTTGTTGAGCCAGCTATGTATATTTTATCCGCCTAATTGTTATGTATCGTAGTTAACCTCTTTGAGCATGTAATCCTGTTTCTTTGGCAACCACATTACAAGCCTTACCCATTTGTTTGAATTAACTATCTATTTGAACCTTTTAACCTCTCATGAGCACTTGGATTGTTATGAACTATGTAAAAGTTAAAGTGTGGGGAGGTTGGTTTGGATTTTGAGTGGAACTAATGAAATAAGTAGAAAGGTGCACTGTTTTGAAAAATTAAGAGTCACTTGAGAAAAAAAAAAAAAGAAAAGGAAAAAAAATAGTTGTATTATTGTGAAAAAAAATATATTCCTTGACAAGTGGTGACTCTTGATGTAATTATGCTTAAAGAAGTATGGGGTAATAATATTGATGTGAAGGAGGAGTTTGGTTTGACATAAGTATGGGGTTTAAATGTTAAAGTATATGTATTAAAGTGCTTAGGGAGGTGTAGTCACTCTTATATCTAAATATATCCTACCCGTCCCGCAGCCTACATTATAACCAAATAAAGTCCTACTTGATCCTAGACTAAATGAGCTCGATTAGTAGAGTAGTACACTACGGGCAAGCCTATGGTGCATATTTTGTGGCATATGAATATTATTTCTGAGAGTGAGTGAATTCTTTCTATCTTGAGTTCCTAAGTGTTCTTTAATTTCATTGTGTGTGGATCTAGATCTTTTATTTGGTAAGGGCACATGATTCATGAGGGAAAGGTAATGTTGTTGACCTTTATGTTAGAGTAGTGAGTGAATTGTGAATAAAACATGGTATGTGTGAGTCGATTATTGAGGCGAGGATGTCACACCTTTGTTCTTAAACTATTTTAAAAATTCTTGGTATAATGTGTTAAGGTATTTGCTTAATAAGTTGTGTTCATGGGTGTAGTTTAATTTCTCGAGGACGAGCAAATATTTAAGTGTGGGGGTGTTGATGTGTGGCTATAATTCATGGTTTAACGCATTATGTGCCTTACACTTTATGTGCTTTAATGGTAAAAGTACACCTCGTTTGAGCATAATGGAGTCTATTTCATGTGTAGGTGAATTGGAGATGGAAGCCGAGCTAAATGGATGCATAAACATCAAAAATACTCTCAAGAGTCAAAAAGGATTGAACCTGGCTATACCCAGGCGTTAGGGATGTAAAGCCTGGTCATGCCAGGCATTAGCCAGGCGTTTGACCTGTAACGCCTGGTATGACTAGGCGTTACGGCTGAAACGCCTGGTCCTCGATCCAGCGCAGTCCGAGTTTTAAAGGCTTTAAGTGTTTCTCGGTTTGACTAGAAGTATCCTACACGTTTAGGGTTTATCCCAGAACATATAAATAGACCTAAACACACAACTTTGAAGGAATTTTTCCATTGGAGACAAGAGGAGATCGTGGAACACTACTCAGAAGATCAAAACATTGATTTTTATATCCTTTATTCCTTACTCTGTAATTTAATTATGCAAGTTATTTTGGATTTGATTATGATGAGCATGAGTAGCTAATTTATTTAATTCATGGTTTTGGTGGAACCCGTTGGTGATGAACTTATTGTGATATTAATATAATTTTTCTTAGTTGTTAATCTCTATTTGTTCAACTACGTTCTCGTTGTAGTTGATTGAAGGGCCCTCAATCAGCTGTTCCTATTTATTATGTATTTATTTGAGAGAGAGTGCTTATTTAGGTAGTTGTTTTAACAACACCACTCCCGAAGTGTAGGAGAGATCCATAACTGAGGGTTTAGAGGTTGGATTAAAGTTAACGATACTTCGGGTGCAATCTAAAGTGAATGTAATGCAATGTAGCTAGCGTAAATTGAGAGAGTGCTTCTAGTAAATTATCATAATTACTTGAGAGAGATTTATGATAACTGGAGTGTTCATGATTGATAGAGACAACTAAGTCAAAACTATAGGAAATACACAAGAAGGAATTTCACCAACGGGGAAAACCATAACCTTAGACCTTTATTACAATTCTTTACACCTTATTGTTAGTTAATCTTTAGTTTTAATATTTTCATTCAGCTGTAGTAGTTTAAACAACACCAAGTGATAGTCATAACTTTTTAGAAAATTGATTATTGAGAATTTAGTAATCTAACAACAATAATTGATAGGTTAATTCCCTGTGGGATTCGACTCTGGGCTAAATACTCAGATTATATTTGCAACGCCCGCTTAATCTTTTTATAAGACATAGTTGAGCGTGATCAAATTTTGGCCAGACGTTTGACTTGTAACGCCTGGTATGGCCAGACGTTAGGGCTGAAATGCATGGTCCTTGATCCGGCCCAGTCCGAGTTATAAAGGCTTTAAGTGTTTCCCGGTTTGACTAGAAGTATCCTACACGTTTAGGGTTTGTCCCAAAACATATAAATAGACCCAAACACACAACTTTGAAGGACTTTTGCCATTGGAGACAAGAGGAGATCGTGGAACACTACTCAGAAGATCAAAACATTGATTTTTACATCCTTTATTCCTTACTTTGTAATTTTATTATGCAAGTTATTTTGGATTTGATTACTATGACCATGATTAGCTAAGTTATTTAATCTAAGGTTTTGGTGGAACCCGTTGGGGATGAACTTATTGTGATATTAATATAGTTTTGATTGGTTGATTAAAAAAAAAATCCTACACCCGGTTCAATTAAAAACCCTTGGAAAAGAACCGCGGTCCAAAGAAAAACCAAGGAGGAATTACTACAATACCTAAAACAAAAATCTTTTTGGTATTTTCTTTAGACTTACTTCCTTCAAGAAAATTGTCTAATAGATCCATCGTCGGGAAAAACCCAATTTTTTTTTTTGTAAAAAAAATAAATTATTCCATTAATCTAACATACCTAAAATAACATAGAAAGTCACCAGACAATCTCCTCACCCCACACTTAAAATTGTGCATTGCCCCACTGCGCACCCATACATATAAGAGGGTAAAAAAAACTCCCTGGTAGGCCAAAGGCCGAAGCACTAGCATCTCATGGGGTACTCAGACTTCTCCCAGGCCTGGTCCTTCGCGCGGGTACCTCACATTTAGTTCCAACCATCTGGTTTGCTGTTGCATCCTTCTAGTAGCTTTGCGTTCCATGCTCCTAAAAAAATCAAAAAATTGACACTACAAAAATATTACAATTAGAAAAAATAAAAAAATAAAATAAAAAAAATTAAAAATAATATAAAGCAGTAAAGCTGGGTTGCCTCCCAAGAAGCGCTTGATTTAACGTCGCGGCACGACGTGAATCACTTTCTGCCTTCACTTCGAATTTATGAATTGAGCCCCCAATTTGGCATCAAGTTTTCGGTTATGCTCCAAGGGTGGTGGAACAAATCTATTTGGCCCAAGAAATCATTGTACTATTTTACACTTCTTGGCATTTAGATGAGTTATGTAGTCCTGTCTTTCTAGTAAGAAAAATTCCAGAATGTAGGCATCTTGTTCCTCATTCCTTGACTCCTCAATTGGCTCGGATGACTCTATTTACATATCATCATCCAAGAACAATGTGGAAAAATATTTGGAGTGAGGACCAATACGCTNAACCATTGTACTATTTTACACTTCTTGGCATTTAGATGAGGTATGTAGTCCTGTCTTTCTGGCAAGAAAAATTCCAGAATGTAGGCATCTTGTTCCTCATTCCTTGACTCCTCAATTGGCTCGGATGACTCTATTTACATATCATCATCCAAGAACAATGTGGAAAAATATTTGGAGTGAGGACCAATACGCTCAAACACATGAACTTCAGGACTTTCAACATCCTCAACATCAATCACACTAGAGTCGACTAAATTTGTATCCTCAACGTCCCTGGTTGACTCTAGTATTACTTCTTCAACATCGGCATCCTCAAATTCTAGTTGGTTAGAGTGTTGGGTTTCTACTTTGGACCCCTCCATTGGCACCTCAATTTCCATCTCTAATGTACACTGCTCCTGGCTACTATCCATAATATTGGCATATTGAGCATTAAAAGCTTCAACTAGTTGACTCGCTTGAGCCTCCAAGTTGCGAATAGTTGCATCTTGCCTTTGTACCCGCAGTTGTATCTCCTCATGTTGTTCCAAAAGTCACTTCATCATATCCTCGATCCTTTTCAGGTTATCATCACTGGGTTCTTTGTTTCTATTAACTTCACAAGAAAAATAAGAACCATCAAAGTAAGGGGTTGGGGGAAGATAAGAAATATAAGAACAACCATGAAATTGACCATCTTGACCACCACACATATCACACAAATTCCACACATAAGATTGAGTTGGTGCACATAACTCGCTCTCGGGAATATTTTGATAATTTTTCCCTGGGTGGCTTCCTCCATAATATGCATAACGAGGATCAAACGTGAAATTACCAACATCCAAACTCTCATAATTCCACGATGCCATGTTTTTCAAATTAACAAATACAACAAAAAGAAAGAAAATAAAAATCACATACTAAGAAAAATCAAACTTGAAACTAGCAATATGTACACCTACAACTACACTTGATAATACCGTTAACTCCCCGGCAACGGTGCCAAAATTTGATCATGCTCAACTATGCCTTATAAAAAGACTAAACGGGCATTGTAAATATAATCTGGGGTATTAAGCCCAGAGTCGATCCCACAGGGAGTTAATGTATCAATCAAGTCGTCAGAATACTAAACTTTCACTTAATCAACTTTCTCAAGAATAATGAATATCACTTGATAGTGTTTTTATTAAACTTACTGAACAAAATTAATAAACTAAAGATTAACTAACAATGAGATGTAAACAATTGTAATAAAGGTCTAAGGTTATGGTTTCCCCCGTCGGTTAACTTCTTTCTTGTATACTTTCTATAGTTTGATTAGTTATCTCTATCAATCATGAATACTCTAGCTACCATAAATCTCTCTCAAGTAATTATGATAATTTACTGGATGCACTCTCTTAAATTACACTAGCTAGATTGCATTACAGCTCACTTTAGATTGCACCCGAGGTATCGTTATTTCTAATCCAACCTCTAAACCCTTGGTTATGACTTTCATCTATACTCCGGGAGTGGTGTTGTTCAAACAACTACCTAAATATTCACTCTCTCTCAAGTATATACTTAATAAATAGGAATAGCTAATTGAGAGCCCTTCAATCAACTGTAACAAGAACGTAGTTAAACAAATAAAGTTTAATCAACCAATCAAAACTATATTAATATCACAATAAGTTCATCCCCAACGAGTCCCACCAAAAACTTAGATTAAATAACTTAGCTACTCATGCTCATAGTAATCAAATCCAAAATAACTTGCATAATTAAATTACAGAGTAAGGAATAAAGTATGTAAAAATCAATGTTTTGATCTTTTGAGTAGTGTTCCACGATCTCCTCTTGTCTCCAATGGCAAAAGTCCTTTCAAAGTTGTGTGTTTGGGTCTATTTATATGTTTTGGGAAAAACTCTAAACGTGTAGGATACTTCTAGTCAAACCGGGAAACACTTAAAGCCTTTAAAAATTGGACTGGGCCAAATCGAGGACCAGGCGTTTCAGCCCTAACGCCTGGCCGTACCAGGCGTTACAGGTCTAACACCTGGCATGACCAGGCTTTACAGCCCTAACGCCTGGCTATAGCCATGTTCACTACTTTTTCACTCTTGAGCGTATTTTTGATGTTTATGCATCCATTTAGCTCGGCTTCCATCTCCAATTTACCTACACATGAAATAGACTCCATTATGCTCAAACGAGGTGTATTTTTATCATTAAAGCACATAAATTGTAAGGCACATAATGCGTTAAACCATGAATTATAGCCACACATCACCAGGCAACCTTAACTAGCTTTCAATCAATTTCAATTACTTTTCGATGAATTTTAACATCAAATCCATGAATTTCAAGGTCGAAATTAGGGGTTTTGGGTAGAATTTAAGGATTTTATAAAATTGAGATTTATATCTCGAATTAAGGCTGGATTACAAAACAAATCACATAACCGGGTTCGGGAGTGAATGTGTAATCGAGATTTGGTCAGAATCTCAGATTTTGACTAAGCAGTCCCGGGATAAACTTTTATTGACTTTTTCAAAAATGATTAAAATTGAACCTTTTTCATTCATGGGTAGTATATCAAGTTTTTTTGAATTGTTTGAACATTATTTGACTGGATTTGGTTGGTTTGGAGGCTTGTTATAAGTAAAAATTCATGGTTGATTGTTGATTTAATTACAGAAAGAGGTAAGTGTTGTGGTTAACATTGACTTTAGGAAGTTAGGACTTGATTGGTCTATGTGCTGCGTGATTTATGTGTGGAAATGTCGTATATTCAATATGACGAGTATATATGCATTTTCATGGGTTAAACATGTAAGACGGACTATTAATTGTGTATTTTAAATATATCATGTCTTCTTTTACTCCATGTTAGTATTCATGTCATGCCATCATTGTTACTTGTCTTTATTTATTAAATACATGTCTTCATTGCTACATGCCTTTATTTGCTAAATTTTCCATGCATCCATGTTTTTACTTGATGTGTGTTCTACTTGTTCTATGTCTTTAATTGTCTATTTGCCTTCACTTGATTTTATTTCACTTCAGTATGTTATATTGGTTTGCCTTAGAGTATTAACTTATTTTGGGTTCCTTTAAATATGTTGTGAGTTATTCCATAGTTGTTTGTGTTATTACTATATATATGGGATTGGGTTGCACGCTGCAACATATATTTATATGATGTTTAGGACCAGGTTGCATGCCACAACGGTATTGTATGATAATTGGGATTGGGTTACACATTGTAATGAACATTCGTAATGTATATGAGATCGGGTTGCATAGTGAAATAGAAGATATATTATGATTGTTCTTGCCTTCTAGTTCCGTATCTATATTATGTTGTGAACTTGAGGATAGGATCTGGGGCCTCTGTTATGTAGTTCATGTTTCGATTTTCAAATTGATTGTTATTTCTCTATTCTGCTATTATTTTTACTTAAACTCATACATGTTTATAGTGAGTTCCTTGTTAGATCCTCGTCACTACTTCGTCGAGGTTAGGCTTGACACTTACGGAGTGCATGGGGTCGGTTGTACTCATACTACACTTTTGCACTTCTTATGCAGATTCTAGTGTTGGTCTCAACGACGTTTAGGGGAGGATTGCACTAACTGTCATTACCCATAGAGTTGAGATAGAGTTGCACGACGTTCACAGACTTTGAAGTCCCCTTCTTATCTTTTATACTATTTTATTCATTCAGATAGTTGTTGGTTGATTTCCCAGTGCACACGCAAGTGTACGTGGTCGACAAGTAATATAGGAATTGAAGTCCAGATATCGTACCCACAGGGACTTGTGATTTAACTATCCACTAAACT